>JAECUM010009018.1:0-68096 GCA_016617855.1 Megalonaias nervosa
TAAACTTATCTCTAAGAACTTAATTCTAAGGACAGCACAAACCCCATGTGGTCCCCTAAGTTGTCAAACAACATCTTAGCAGGATCAGAGGTTACATATAAACTTATCCTAATGACATATGATTGTATGAACATGGAATATATACAAATGGTGATGATTTTGATTTTTGCAGACAGTACAAACATAAACTTATCCTAATGACATATGATTGTATGAACATGAATATATACAAATGGTGATGATTTTGATTTTTGCAGACGGCACAAACATAAACTTAACTATAGACGGAATACAAGAGGGGGGATTTATCTACGTCCAACAGATTTTATACAACTCTCCCCCTCCCCCATATAAACCCCATGAGAGTGCAAAAGTACACTCACCACGTGGTTACATGGTGAGAAGTTGTATTATTTTTATGTTGGGTTTCGTACTCCCGAATATAAATAGCATCCGTCGCCAAATTCAAGATAATATCTTTAGCATTTTTGGAGACTCGAGCACGCGAGAGTCTGCACAACTTCGATCTACGCCCAAACGCCTTACCACTTCGGCCACTGCTCTCTTATCAATAATACAGTTAAATTTAAATATATAAAAATATTTGCGCTGTCTCACAGGACTTGTATGACTAATAGAATGTAGAACTGTAGCGTGAATTTATTTCAATTTTTCAAACTTCATAAAATAATCACACATTACATTTTCTGTATGAGTTATCGTTCGTTAAGGTCAAAATACATGTGTTAGAGACAAAAATAACTCTACGCACTCATATAAACCGACGTGAATTTAAGGACGTGAATTTAAGGTTATCAGAGTCAAAAGATGCATCAATATCCTTTTCTATTACAAATTACTGATTCACTAACAGCTAATTGCTTACAGAAAACAAATAAATCACTAAATAATTAACGAAAAACAAGATATATTCGTTGTCTGTAAATCGAACGTAGTAGTAAGGGAAATAATCGTTTAATTTACTTTGCAGAGAGAGATAGCAGAGTTATCTCGCTTTATTATATATACAATTGCTTTAATCATAGGAATTGATTATTATTCAGATTTTATTAATTTTGATTAGTAAACTACCCATCAGATTATTTCAGAATCAGATTATTTTTTCCCCCTGATTATTTACTCAGACGTTCTACGAGAGTATGCACAAATTAATATTAAGTGATTCTCCTCGTAGATCCAAAATGTATCCTGTCTGATCAGTAAGTTTGAAATTTATTCTTGACAATAATGGATGATGTACACGTAGATAAATTGGATTAATTGGCTCAGATATAATTAACCACCCGGGCGGTACTTGAGGACTAAATGCATATAGTATATGCCCCTGTTGGGCCTGGTTAGACTTTGAAAGATCTCCTTGATAGCTGTCAGCAATTACGTCACATACTAGATTGACCGCGATCGTAGATGTTATATTAACAATACCAGGTGAGATATGGCGGCCTCCACCATGCGGATCACTATTATATTTAAGAATAGTTGGTGTAGGTATTAATTTTTTCCATGAATCACATATTCTTTTAAAATGTTCATCAATAAGATCATTAACTGATTTCTTTAGCTCCTCAGAGTTAAATCTCGGAATTATAAATGTTGGTAGCTGTTCTTCTGTGATTCCATAGTATTTAAGAAATACTGTTTTAAATAAACGTTTATAACTTACACGCTGAATAGGACCGTCTTCATTAACTATGTAAGTATTAAGAAATCTATCTGCCGGTACGTTTAATGTTTTTTTCTCTGTCAACGATAGCCTTATTTACATATTCTAAGTCTGATGCAACTTGATTCAAATGTTGTATTGCTTCAATTATTTGATTTTTTAAGTCATCGTTGTAGGAAGTGCTGATGCTGGAAAATAAATTTCTTAGATCATTAAGTACACGTCCATGTTCAGATTTAATTGGGTTTGATTTTGAGTTAATTTCTTCAATGTTAATTGTTGCTATTCTTGTTGTACCTTTACCCCGAACAAAATCTATAAAATGAGTATACATAACCACGATAAGCATCCGGAATCTCTATAAATGGATAAGTTCTTCGATATTCTGGAAGTTTTATAAATTTTTCAACATCTACGACGAAATTAGATCGTTGTGGTTCTGGTGGTCCTTGATAAACTGGTTCAACTTCAGGCCATTCTAATACTGATCTAATCGAACTTTGATAAATATTTGCGGAATAATCAGGGGAATTTATTTCAATCACCGCCGATAATGTTGGTTCATAAACAGTAATTGCTATTTTTTATTCTTTTCCCGTAATAGATTTAATTCTGCGTTGGAACTCATCATTAATCTGCTCTATTTGATAACTGCCCGTTGGAATAGCAACTACTTGCCAATCAGGAGTTCCATCAGGCTTATTCTTATTAGCAAATACTAATGAATTATTTGGCTGTAGTCCACCAAATGGTTTTGATCTAATATTTGGCCAGCTATAAAAAAACTCACAATTGTGATAATGCTATTTCCTTTGCAGGAATTGATGTTGGAAAATTGACGCTAAATTCAGGATTGGTCGAACTTAATGAAATCATAGTAGTTTTTGACGGAGTCGTATTAGTGACGATCTGCTGAAGTAACTCCCTGTCTGTCATTATTATTATCGTTATTATTTAATTCGTTAAAATCATTAGCGATCACCTTAAACGCGTCATCATAGGTTTTCATCATCATTGCGAATTCAGTATCGGATATTTCACCATCACTGACGCATGAAGAAATATACAAAGATAGTTTAGAGCATGCCTCTGCCACTGTATGTAATGTAATCATATAATCGTGCAATTTAGCATTTGTACAAGTATCTATCTTTTTAACTATAATACCGAGAACACCAGCAATAGTCGTTGATGCTGAAACAATGATGGTTATAACAGTAGGTGCTGTCATCGTCAATGTTGATAATAATAATCCTGTTCCAGCAATAACAGCAGAAACAGAGTAAACAACTACATCGATGACAACTATACGCCTTTTGTATTTTTTTAATTTTTATGTTCTAATAATCAATAAAATCCTTTAGTTTAGTCAGACGTTCATATACTTGATTGTATCTGTAACGTTGAACGTCGATGTAGGATTGAGGTCTTTGGTTTTGATCCATTATTGTTATATTAAGTGACTAATTGTGGTGTTTCAGCTACAAATTCCAAACACCACCAGTAAGACGTTGCGGTTATTGGTTGATCATCTGCTTCCAGTAAAAATATTTCTTCAGCATCTTTATTTAACACTATAGAGACAACTCCAGAAAAAGCATCTGTTGAATGACGCCACGGAAATGTTGTAGTATAAATTTTAAACTTTGCACAGCTGAAGATAGACAGTCTATACACACCAGTAACCTGTGCGGTATATTTGATAGTGTTATTTTGCTGTGACCATGTTGTTAAACCTGATGCTACTGTATGTACGATATTTTTAATTTGTCCGTGTGGAATTTTAATCAGATTAGTTTTTTGAACAATATTAGGTATTCCACTGACAATATCATTGAGTTTCATGTTAAAGTCGGCTAGTTTTATTTCAACGGTTGGTTGTTCCCCCAAAAGATCTTTAATGGTTTTGTTTATGTTTCTACGAAAATTTAAGAACGTTTCTACATGTCTAGAAAAAGTATTACTGAGTGTAGTCATTTCGTCCTTGATTTTTTTTAGAGGAATTTCCTTATCATCGACGTATTTTTTTGTTGCAGCATCAAAATCTAATTCCGGTGTTCTTAGATTATTAATGCCGTTATTATTCATGTTGAGAAATGCACGCATTATACCGCCGTTGGCCAATACGTACTTAGATTCTTGATCGTCGACATATTTCTTTGTTGCGGCGTCTGTATCTGCGACTGGGTTTCCAAGGTCTATAATTTTATTTTGATTAATAATAATGTCACCCGTGAACGAATCACCAGCTTTCTTAATATAATCGCTGACTGACCTTGATCAATAAAAGTAACTATATTATTAACAACCGCATTAAAAACTCGTATAAGTACATCTGGCAGTTGTATATTACTAGTTTTTAATCGTCTTCCTTATCCTGAAAAACAACTACTTCATTTTGATCAACACTGGTTATGTTTAATAAATCATCAATCTCATTTCTGAGCTGATCGAGAGTTGCGTATTTAGATAAATCAGCTTGCTGCTGAGCTTTACCACGAGAAGATCTTCCGTAAATATCCACCATTATATTTACTAATGTCTGTTTAAGTGTGGCAACGTAGTATATTCATGTACAACTTTGTGAGGTGGTTTTGTTGATTCTGATACAGCATCAAGTACATTAAGTACTTCTCGACCACATATTGGTGGATCAGTTAATGTTTGTGTTGGTAACGTTGAATAACATATTGGAGTACTTTGATTGCCGCTAATATACTTTAAGAATTCCTTTAATGGAGCTAGTCCATATGAATCAAAATAAATAATTCCACGTGGATCAATTGCATATCCAACCCAATGTGTGTCTGGACCAGAGTTTTTATCGAGATTAATAATACCGGTTTCAATATTGTTCGGTATTTTTGGTAATTGATCACGCATAAAAACTCCTCTAAATTTTTTTATTTTTAATTTTTTAGCAGTATCTAGTAAATCAAAATTGGACATAGGAGATATCAGTAAACTGTCCCTGGTAATCTCAGGCCTTTTCCGTACCATGAATGTGGAGTCCCTGGCAATCTTCGACCCCTTCCCTTTTTTTGGATGTTCTTCTTATTCCCTGTCCGGTTGCTTTCTTTAATGCCATTCCAGCAGCGGTTCCAACAGTGCCTAATGCAGCTGCTTTTGCAAGAGCTGGGGCTGCAGCGGCAATTAATGCTGGTATAGCTGCAAGAAGTGAAAATATACCACCCGTCTTAATGATGTCTTTAATGGCACCCGCAGCAAGATTAAGTTTTATACCTTTATTTGATTTTTTGGCTTCATTGAAAATGCCTGAGCTGACGTTCTGTAAGAGATAATTTATTTGAACCGCTCATCTGCTCTTTCTTTAGCAATATTTTTAATCCACAGTCATTTTTTGATGCTGATTGTATTCTTTTAATCTGACCAGGAGTCAGACTAACACTAACGTGATTATATGACATTATAATATTCATAAATAATCTAATTACATGTTTTCTACTGGAGCATCAACAACTCTCATTCGTCCACCAGCACCTTCAAGTAACATTGATTTATCGCTAAGTATGACAGCAATTGCTCTATAATTGTCAATACCTTCTATTGCTGGTGGTCCTACTGCCCCTACTGGCTTCAGAACGCGAGCTCGAAAGTGTATATCAACAACAGATTGTCTGGTTAAATCTAAATGTTTGAGCGAAAAGTAATAAATTGGATATAAAGTTGTAAAATCCAGTTATGATATTTGTAAACCAGTATCAATATTTTCATCACGTCCCATGAACGTCATCAGACGATGATATGCACGTGCTACATGATTTTGATCAAAATTCAATAAAATATCTTCGGATGGTTCTTGATGTCCATTTATTCTTAACGAAACCTCGGAAACATTAAGATGATCAAATATCATAATACTACGTAGTTGATTGTTTACCCGTGCAGTATTTTGTAATGCAATAAATATATGCCGTGGTGCAGAAACACCCGGGAAGCTATATGCCACGTGAATAAACCATCAATATTACTCTGGATAGCATCTGTGGTCATTGTCAACCATGATAACGCTGATTTACCACCTTGATTCATAAAAGAGAGTAGACGATCTTCTTCAGATATTGATGGAGTCATTACTGGCATCCATAATGAAAGTTTTGTAAGAATTACTTTACCAGCATCACCAGCGGGTCGCCATATTGCATCATCGTCGGTTGCTTTTCGTACAAGTACAACTGTATGCTTAGCTCCAAAAATGACTTTTCTGACATTTCTGCAAAAATCCAAAAATATGTGAAAGTGGAATTGCGCATGAAAATGCTCTTCTATTACCTCGTAACATCGCTCGACGTGATCTAAATCCTAAGTTAAAATCTGGATCTACATTAATAATCATACTTTGTACATCCACATCGGCGTTTCTAGCAAAGTTTCTTGGTCGTCCTATTTCATATTGTCGATACTCTGGAGAATCAGTTGTATCCTTTGCAAACATCATAGATGGACCAGCTGATCTTGAATAATCGTCGCTGTATCTTGCAAGACCAAGTATTGTTGTAGCAACGTCAACGTCTTTCTGGATTGATTCAATATTTTTTCCGTCAATCATATACGTAGCGCTATTAAATAACGCCATAATACCATTATTAACAAAACCGACACTAACATCGTCTCCATATGCTACTGGTGCTGCAGGGGCTGCGTTATTTAAAATCTCACCTTCTACTTCAATAAAAGCCTCAGCAGGTAAGAAATACCTACTTGTATCCTGAACTTGTAGTTCTATTCGTCCACGCTGATCTGGAATTCGAGCGTCATAAGAATAATATTGATAATCACGCACAGACTCATCTTTGAGTACTGGTGCATCCATGTCGAATGCGGTATCAGATATGCGCTTGAACATCTTTATTATAATTATTATCGTCTAAAACGAAGACCACTTCGGGAAGTGAGACCACTTCCTGCTATCAGACTAGCGGTTATATTTTTTTCTTTTTCTGACATTGGTACACTAGCCAACTCTGATAGTTTTTGATTAGCAACTTGATTTATTATTTTACTGACATTTGCAGGCATTACTTCAGTACTAGGTAATTTTACTGGTGGTTGAGGTTTTCGTCGTATTAATCGTGCTAGTCTATCTTTGATCGCTGAAAACGCTTTACCAGCGAGATTACCCATAGCACCAATACCTTTTTCACGAACAACATCAATAGCTTTCATTCCCAGTTGCTTTGCGATTGGTATTGCTTTTGGGGCTATTCTTCTAAATAGACCCTGAACAACATCACCTAGCCCATCTCCGTAGGTTGTTTTGTATACTGGTAATCGTGAATTTATTATCCTGACCATGGTTGGTCCACGTTGAGTACTATGTACGATCATTTTATTATAGTAATTGTATTTAATTACGTACTCAGTCACTGTAGTAGTCATCGGCAATTTCGTTAATAAGAGACTGATAAACATCAACGTCCATGATACCACCTGTAAATAATCGTCTGGAAATATCAGCTGCTTCATTAAATATTTCTGGAGAATTATTACCAGCTCGTTTTCCTCCGATGAGGATCTCTAGCCGATCAACATCGGCAAGGACGTTATTAGGACATGTAATTAGGCCACTTCTCTGAGTAGTAAACCCACTTCCAGTTGCACCAGGAGGATTATATGATCCTAATTCTGTTAGTAAATCTTCTTCTTCCATCTCCTCTTGTGTACGTGGTGGTGATGATGATGATGGTTGTGATTCCAATGTTGTTTGAGGAGCTGGTTGTTTTCTTTTTGTATTTTTTCGTTTTGGTTTTGCTGCTTTTTCCTCTTCTTTTGCTTTTCTTTCTTGTGTTTTTTGTTCTTCAATTTGTTTTCTTTGTTCTCTTCTTGATTGGATTAATTCATCAATTTCATAAAGATAACCTTGATATAATACATCATTATTTCTAGCTTGTTCAACATTTTTATATATACGATATAATGATTTTTTCCATTGTTCATTGTTTTTAATATATTTAGCGTGTTCAGGTTTCATTAATTTATCTCTTCTACCAAAACTATCCAAGGCAAACTCAGCTAATTGTTGTAGGTTTTTAAGGTCCTTGATTACTTTAATAGTATCTTCATCAAATTTATTTATTAGTTCAGCATTACTTATTACAGGACTTTTTTGTTTAGGGGCTGGTGCTTCAGCGACTGCAGGTATTTGTTGTATTGGTTGAGCAGCAGCAATTTCAGCTGGAAGTCCCCGTAAAATGCTTTTTGTCTGTTTTATTCTTTCTGCTATTTTTCCAGTTGCTTCAGCGGTTTTCTCTAAAGCAGGAAGAAGACCTTTAGTGGTTTCTGTAATAGGTTTAAATAATTGTTTTGTATCCTCTTCAAATTCAACATGAGATTCCTGACGCGATTGTACTTGTTGTTTGACAGCATCACGGGTAGGTAAATATTTTCTAATTGCCTCTAATCGCTCTGGAGCTAATCTAGCTGAATGTGGTTCTCCAATATTCATTTATTAATAATATTTATAACAATTGTTTAATTTATAGCAGCAGGCAGGGCGAAAAACAACAAAAAATTAATTGACCCGGTAAGTAAACTAAACGCTTTATAAAAATATAAACAAAAAAGTCAAAAATAAAGTAACAAATATGAGCTAACTAAAACGATTTATTATCCTTTTTTTCAAACTATATGGTAATAATAAAAGTTAGGAGGTTCGGTTTAGCGTTATTGACCTTATTTTTTCAGCCCCTGTAGGAACCTTTATTTTTGTAACATAAGGTCAGGAAAAAAGTTGTAGGGTTCACCCTGCCTGCTGCTTCGCGTGATAGGTCACGTGGTCTCTTAACACTTGAACAACGCAATAAAAAAAATGAAATTTGTCACGTAGCAAGAACAGCCCTATCTAAGAACCAGACTCTCACTCTGAAATAAATTTATAAATAAAACATTGTTTATTCAGACTAAGCCGAAAAGACCTTGGCAATAGCCAATCGTTTTCGCGTAGTGTTTACAACCTGTGTACCAGAGTGAGCTAAAAATAATGCTTCTGTAATAGGTTTTACGTTTTAATAAACAGAATTTCTGAAAGAGAATATCGAATCCCGTGAAAATAATCATTACAATAAAATGTAATGAAACAAAAATAAAATAAAAAAGAATTTTAAAACTAACACACAAGCAATTTAATTACATATACGTAACAATATAAATAATCGTATGCAAAATGTTACGCTTCCATAAAAGTGACACATGGTTAGAATTCAACAGAAACTACACTTGCATCAGGGCAGAAAATTACGTTATCGCTCCAGTGATCTAGGCTTTTAGCTCATGTTGGTAAAATTGTGCCTTGCTCATAAAGAACAACAAGCATTAATTAAAATCTTTACTGACATATTTCAACTCTAGAAAGAATACCTGTACAAAAAGGGCAAACTTTATTTGGTCACCTAAGTTTCTATAAATAAAGGTTACTCTACTTTTAAATGCCAGTTCGATTGAAGAAAAGCTGCTCCTGGACATCGAAAACGTTTATTGCTATGAAAACAAAAAGTCGTGTTCGAGATCACCCTCTCTGTACGTTTGTGTGGATGTGTACTACTCGAGATTACCCACCTTGTGTGTTTGTATCAAGGTATAATACTCGTCACATAATTATTTTTATTCACCTTTGAGCTTACCCACCTTGTGTATTTGTATGATGTGTAATACTTGATTACCCACCTTGTGTTTTTGTACGATTCGTAATACTTGAGATGACCTTCTTTGTGTTTCTGTCATGTGTAATGCTTGAGACTACCCACCTTGTGTGTTTATATGATGTGTAATACTTGCGATTATCCACCTTGTGTGTTTGCATCAATATATAATACTCGAGATTACTTACCTTGTGTGTTTGTATCAATATGTAATATTCCTCAAGTGTGAACTTTGACATCATAACAACTGTCATTCCTAAAGCCAATTCAGAAGAGAGTGCGCAGTGCAGGCCGAACATGTGATATAACGGGACAAAAAGGAGGTTAATCTCCCCTTTTCACCTTACGAGTTAATCTGCAAACCAGTGAGAAAGTAAAGGTAAATAGAAATGATTTATCTATTACCTACTTTTATTCAACTGTAATGGGCCAATTAATTTGCAAAATAAGAAGTTTTATCTGTCTTTCTGTTTGGCAGCTGTGAATTGCTTCTCCTTCTTTCTGATTTTTCTATGACATTATTCATACCAGCCTTAAGGAAGGAAGTAATTCAATGTTATGGTCGTAACTTGTGATATCTCTATTTCCCCCTCTGTCTGTCTGTTTATATAATACATCTTTACCAATTCATTAATAACCTACTGCTAAATTTACTCATCCCACACTCAGACCTTGACATCAGGATATTGACCGAACATTTTCAGAACATTTCTAGCTCTTTCATAAATTGTAAAGTCTGTAACATCAACTCGGGTGGTTAAACATACAGTATATTCTATGCAAGTATTTAGTTTATATCATGCGAATGACAAACCAACATTACTTTTAAAACGGTTTCGAATGTCTTAAGATCGTCGATGGCTTATTTTATGGAAGATGTCATATATCGCTGTAAACTGTACTTAATTGAACAAAATGAACAAAGAACAAGAAACAGTTAAGAGAAAAATGAAAACAATACCTTTCAAAAGCGGCTTTTGCACACTAATAAAGATGTCTTCTCTCACCAAGTTTCATGATCCCATATTATATTTGAAGTAATCGCTTATCTGGCCATGACTTATTGGGAGCTTCTTAAACGAGACCAGTTACGTATGAAATGTAGGCCCCAGCGACTTTCATGTGTTGCCAGGGTGTCGTGCTAAAATAGTTGCATATAATCAACAAGTTTGATGATTCTTGTCTGAACATAGCTTCAGCAAATAAACTTAAAACACAAAATTAACTAAAGGCAGTGAATTTAAGTCTGAGTCATAATGACATACAATTTTAATGACTTCACTCATCAAGATGCATCCTCTCGGTAAGTTTCATCACTATAGTTTTAACAGTATGTATTACAGGGTACAAAATACCTGATTATTCATGATCTACACCCAAAACCTTAAGCACGCAAAATGTTAAATATAAGTCACAGTGACCTTCATTTGTTCAAAGGGTGTGGTGCAAATAGAGATGTGTGCGATTTGGATTTTCAGTCATATCGTTACGATGTCTACAGTGCGGCAGGTTATAGAGCAGCAGGCAGGGTGAACACTACAAATTCGTTTCGAGCAAATTTCATAAATAAAGGTTTCTACAGGGGCTGAAAAATATTGTCAATAACTCTAAACCGAACCTCCTAACTTTTATTATTACCAAAACGGGTAATGTTAGCTCATTTTTGTTATTTTATTTTTGACTTTTTGTTTTTATGCTATAATGCGTTTAGTTTACTCGCGGGTCACTCAATTTTTGTCGTTCACCCTGCCTGCTGCTATAATTAACCAAAGATTTTATCCAGACCTATACGATATCTTGATCTTGGATCATGTAAATTTATTGTAATAAATCCAAACGGAACAGCTAGTGCTTGAGCAAAAAAGTTTTTGAACTTCATCATATCCATATCCCCTGAACACCAAGTATAATAAATATTCTGTAAAGTATAATTATCTACTCCATTAACCATTACTAAAATATTGCAGTTATCTCTGATCACCTTCGGTATTTGTGTATAACGCTGAGTGACGTATATAACATCTGTATTCTTGTGTCTACCTCGAGAAAATATTCTAGCTGGATTTGATTGTCTGTCCAGCATAACGTCATCGTACACCACTAAATTATTCATAAATCCATCTAGGTCATCTACAGATGGGGCCTCATCAATGTCGGTAATAAAGTCAACAACATCATCACCGTTTTCATTCAGCAATTTTGCATTTTTATTAAAATCTTTAAGTACTTCATAACAGTGTTGATCATCTACAGATGGTACTACTAAATACAGCTTGTCCCATCTCAACCATCTCATTATTAAATTTAATAATAGTTGTGTTTTACCCGATCCAGATGGACCTATTATAATCATCCTTATCGAATTTGGTAATGCTGGATGATGTTTTACTGGTTCCTGTTTTCGTGTCGCCGAAAAGTCAATTATATCCATATAGTAAATAATATGAGTCTATACTGTGTTCGGTGTAAAATTCCTACACCCACTGCTGAATTAACTACAATAACAACGAAGAATAAACGACGTGCTCTGACGGGCAAATGTGTAAAATGTGGCACGAAGAAATACAAATTTGTCAAAACAAAGACAGGTGGAGATATTGCCGCTTTATTAGGAAAATTACCAGGAACTCCATGGGCTAAATACTCCGGTGAGAAACAACTTCCTGGATATAATTATTGCGGTCCCGGAACTCGACTTGATATCCGACTTGATAAACAAGATCAACCAAGATCAGGAGAGTATCCAATAAATAAGATTGATCAAGCGTGTCATGTTCATGACGTTGCGTATAAAAGTAAAGATTTACAACAAAGGCATCTCGCAGATGTAAAATTGATTCATGCATTAAATTCTATACCTAATAAATCTCTCAGAGAAAAACTCGCTAGTTTTCTAGTAAAATCCGCCATGAAAGGTAAAATAATGTTAGGGGCTGGTAATTAATTATATAAATATTATAATGGAATCCATTTATTATAGCCCAAGAGGATATTGGAGAAGCAGATCAGCTATTAGTAAATTATCTGAAGAAGCAAAAGTTTCACGTTCTGTTGCTGCAGCGTGGTTAGCACGACAGGCAATATGGCAAATTTATCTACCACCACCTAAAACAATTCAATATGCACATTTTGATGTCAGCGTCCCTAATGAGGTTCATCAAGCAGATATTTTATTTTTACCACACGATACCATTAAAATTGGTAGACGTCAATCACGCACATGCAAATCCGCATTAACTGTCGTTGACGTTGCAAGTAGATATAAAGAAGCTGAACCATTATCAACAAAGGCAGCATCTGAAGTTGCATCTGCATTTGAACGAATTTATCAGCAAGGACCTTTGCGATGGCCACAGTTATTACAGGTTGATCCTGGCAAAGAATTTCTTGGTACAGTAGTATCGTTGATGAAGAAACATAACGTTAAAATCAGACGAGGACACATTGAAATTCATCGTGATCAGGCAATTGTTGAACGATTTAATCGAACACTTGCTGAGCGGTTATTTGGATACCAATATGCAAAAGAAATATCTACTGACTTTAAATCCGGTGAGCGATCTCGTGAATGGGTTGCGAGGTTACCAAGTGTGATAGCTGCGTTA
Source organism: Megalonaias nervosa (assembly GCA_016617855.1). Lineage (NCBI taxonomy): Eukaryota > Metazoa > Mollusca > Bivalvia > Unionida > Unionidae > Megalonaias > Megalonaias nervosa. The sequence continues at coordinate 12,948 of JAECUM010009018.1, forward strand.
AATAACGAAATTACTCGTTCAACTTCCATGAAACCTTCTATTGCGATCACAAAAAAATATATACCCCGTAGCGATGACAGACAACAACCTCAACCAGTATTAGGTAATGTAACTGTAAGATATTTATATGAATCTGGCGAACTTGAAGGTGGTAAAAAAAGAGCAACCGATCCTATCTGGAGCGTGACTACACATACAATTTCTAGCGTGGTTAGATCCACTGGTAGACCTCCAATCTACAGACTGGATTCGACAGCCCCTCAAGGTGGATTTGTGCGTGAACAATTACAAGTAATTCCTAAAGACACACAATTACCACCACATACAATTACATAACCAGAACCTCTACGTCGATTGCATTCAAGACAGGTCAGCATCACATTATTACGTGTATGACCAAGATCACTATTAATTCTGTCTGCGGTAAATTGTCTTGGATTATTATTCGAATATTGCCATAACATATTACAGTTACAGCTTGCACAATGATTATTCTGTAGTTGTTTTAGTGTTATAATAAATTCAATATCAATATCAAAGTCACGCTTATTTTTTTTTTGTCACATTGCTTATAACCAGATAGTTTTTTCTTATTACGTCATTATTAACAGTCTGATTATTATTTTCTGTAAAATTCGTAATAACCCTATGTAGTTGAGATATTCTTCTGACTCTAGAAACTGCGAGATAGACTAAATTTGACCATTCGATCCGATCATCTATAATCCAGATATTTGTATTAGAAATAGTTAACCCCTGTGACGAGTGAATAGTTATAGCGTATCCTAACGTCCACGGTGATTTATTCATACTCAGCGCATTCTCAACAACATTAATATCGACTAAAATAATATCATTCAATACAAGATTCTGTATTCCACCACCAGGAATTTCAACATCAATATTCTGTCGTCGAGTATCTGCTGGGCGATAACACAAAGGCACAGGTAGATCTGAAAACTTTTCTTTATGTAACGTAAATAATTTATCCTGTAGTTCATCACGAACTATCTTTCTACTTGCAACTATTAAATCAGCGGGATTCCATAAACTCAGAAAATCATTCATAGAAGTCTCTGGAATTACTCCTCGCATTGTTTCACATTGTACTCTGTCTGGTTGTAGTCTGATTAATCTTTTAAATTCTTTCAGCGGTTCATCAATAGCTCTATGGTCATCATTTATTTTTTCATAATAATCTACGTTATTCTTCAGCCATTCGTGTGGAGACTGTCCAATAAAGGGTGGTGGTTGACCATGATCACCACGCATTATTACAGCAGTATTCTTTGTCAATAACCAATCAAGAAATGTTTTTAATATTTCTAACGACACCGTGTCTACCTCGTCCCATATAATATATTTAGGTATATATTTCTCACCCATTCGCTCAGGAGTCCATGTGTCTCCACACCATCTAAAGAAACTATGGTATGTACATGATTTTACTCCCCGCTCTTTTATCTCTCTGGCGAGTTTATGTGTCGGTGTCAAAACAATTATATCTGAATTATTATTCATGAATACTTTAATCACACGCGTTGTTTTACCTGAACCACCGCATCCGTTAAGATAAACAGTTTTATGTCTAGCCACGGGATCATATACAGATGGTGCTGATGACTTTGATACTTGATTATTATTTTTGTAATATATTTCCTTAATTTCAACGTCGGCAGATTCAGAATAACTAATTATATTTTCTTGTTTTATTCTCCATGATCCCCATTCACCATTACCGAGTAGCGGTTTAAACAAATCTGTATATTTTTTATTTATGTAGAACGAATCCGTGGCGACTCTGACAGCATCACGAGGAAATCTATTTATCATAGACAGTAGATTTATAGAAACATATGCCAACATAGATGATCTTAAATGAGTAAACTGCGGTTGAGTCACCATCAAGATAACTCACAATTGTACCTAGTTTGGTTTCGTCTGACAAATAAGCATTACTCCGATTTATAAATGTGTTTTTTTCCGTTGTATCAGCAATTATAAAATCGAGTTCAGCATCGTCCATAATCAATCTTGTACAGTGTCTTTTATGATCATATGCTCCTCCTTGAGTAAATTTACCAATTATCTTTCTAGCAAGATCTTTTGCAAGTTTCTCATCATGCTCATCTCTGCATTTACGTATATTATTGGTAATTTTAATAATGTCATCTTCATTAAGATTAGGAAATTCTTTCCTGGCATCATCAATATTAAATCTATTTGGTTCTGGTAACCAAACTTGCTTTTGTAACCGATATGATATAATTGCCTCACTCACCTTCAATAATATTAAAATTCCAACATCAAGCATATATCGCAATAGTACTATTGGAACCCAACATTTTTCTGAAAAATGTCTTCCAAACCAAGCATAAGTAATCGGATGGAGATTTTCTGCAAACTCAAATGATTCTACATGAGCAAATCCAGTTAAGTCAAAATCTGGTAAATGTCCGTTTATCGCAACCCTGGTCATCTCGTGTGATGGATGTCCGAATCTCTTAAAGTATTCAGAACACTCTCCGTATCCAAGAAAACTTCCAGGATAACAAGCTACCATATCAACAGATATAACGTCATTATACTTATATTTAGTATTCCACAATCCTCCGTGTCCATATTCTACACAGCTTTTATGGATATCTTCAAGAAATTCCGATCGTGTTGGTTTCCATAAATTTTTCTCCTGAGCGAAATGAGCCGCTACAGATGGAACTGTAAAACAATTATTTAATAATTGTCTAACTTTGACATCGTCTGAAGTATATTTCAGCGCAAGATGTTCCATTTCTACATTAAGAGATTCTGTACGGTAAATATCACCATTAGGCCGTACAAATTGATCGTAATAATCATATTCTGAACTTTGAAATAACCAAACGGATACAGGGTCACTTTTACCGATATTTTTGATAAAATCAAATATATGACCATCATAAAATTTAACCGTTCTATCTCGTGGAAATATTGTTACTGCTGAGGTCCACGCATGCGAATTATGATCAATAATATCTATTGGAGCTCCATTTTTTATGTATTTTGGTTTATATAAAATCTCTCCGGTTAACGTCTTTACTGTTATTGGAAATCTTAATTTCTTTTCTAGATCAGCAACATCTTTAATAGATGCTCCAGTATCTTTAACTGATTCTGCCCATGTATTTATTTTTTTACGTCGTAAATCTGTTAAACCATTACCACGTATCGCGTTTATGAAATGTTCTGTAACTCGTTCAGCTACACAGTTTATTCTTGACTCTGACAATCTCATCGGGTTAAGATCCCCGACATCAGGTTTATTATTCAGCGGATATATTGCATTTACAACTGCAGTAACTGGATATGCACGTTCATAATATGGCTTATCAACACCGATTAGTATTCCGGGTTTAGATTTATTACTCAAAAGAACAATATTATTTCCTGACTGTATGCGGACTTGATCGCGCTTATCACGAATAATCCAAGTATCTTCTTCTGTATTTACAATAAATTTTATTAAAATAAAATATTTTTGATCATCAAGGTGATTAATAATTGCTTTTCCCCGTTTGTCATTCATCATATTAGTAACATTTCCGACTCTGAATGTTGACCATACATGAGCAGCTCCATCATTACGAAATTCATTCTTTGCTTCACGGATACGTTCGGTTATATCCTCATTTGTTAATGCCAGATCTTGCATCAAAGTACTAAATTTATATTCTGATAGTCTGTCAAGATCAAATCTAGCTCTTTTAGGTTCAACTGCAGATAATTCGTTCATATAATTAAGACAAGTATTTAAATTAAAATTTTAGTATATATAATGATTGAAACAAAGAACAAATGTGCTTGGCTTAAAATTGGACATACTTCTCCTTGTAATAAATCGTGCGTGAATGAATTCTGCTACTACCATATGCAAAGTATCAAAAATGGAAGTACAGGACCAATACCGTGTGTGTAATGTGGTGTTGGAGTCAGAGGCAAAACTCAATTGTGTTTAAACTGTGGCGGAAAAAAAAATACAGAGAACTAAAATGATATTATGACAAAAAAAATAATACATTGTCAGGAAAATCTCCTATAAAAACCGTAGAAGATTATCTGACCAGATTTCAAAACAATGATTTAAACAAATAATATTATTATATAAAATGACTCAGACAAATCAGACTTATGATGAAATGATCGACAATGATATTATAAGAGAATTAAGAAAAGAAGCATTTCGTAATAAATACGAATTTGTTAAACATCCAGTATATACAAATTATGTAGCATCCCGAGATGGTGTAATCAGACACTGCAGATTGAAAAAACCAGTCGGTAGTCTTAGTAATAAAGGTTATTTTAGATTCTGTACTAGAAATAAAAATTATCGCTCTAATATATTCGTATTCGAATGTTTTCATGGAGTAGTTGAAAATGGACTTGTAGTTGATCATATTGATGGAGATCCCCAGAATAATCGGTTATCTAACCTGCAAGCTATTACACCTAGTCAGAATTCTGCACGTGGAAATACAGGAAGGTGTAAAGTATTCGGAAAGAGAGCTATTAAATCTATAAATATACAGACAGGACAAGAAATAACTTTCCCATCAATGAATGCGGCTGCAAAACATTTTAGCATACATATACAATCAGTACGTGATGTCGCAAATAATATTACTAGATCTGCATATTCAATAAAATACGATCAGCCGATAATATTTAAATATATCTAACTCTGTACTCTTAATAAATAAATTGTATATAGTTCGACTCTATATTTTGCCATGGGTACCTTCACCGTCGCTGCTGTCAGTGTCACTTTCATTTTTGACAGAATCAAATAACATAATCTTTCTTAATTGCATTACACGATTATCCACAATCTTCTTTTTCTCGTATTCACGAGATAGTTCGGATCTAATATTTTCGATCGAACGTGCAAGAGGCGCAAATAGCTTTACCTGTTTTTCATTATCACTGCCAAGGATTCTAACATAGACTGATAGATTAATTTTACGAATTTATAATTGGATGGTAATGTGTATTTATTGTCGATTTTTCGTTGTTTTAATATTTCATAATCACATAATATTTTTTCAGGATCAAGATTATCAGAGAGATTTATTTAATTTTTAATAGCAGAAATAATATCATTAATGTTTTCTTGGCTCATTATATAATAATTATTTCTTTAAAATAAAAAATAATTGACATTCAAGTTTTTAACTTTGACTTTCGGCCTAAAAATATCAAAAATAATCAGTAGCATCCTAAGCTGTTACCCGTCACTGGACCCCCCTGATTGAGGTAGAGAGCTTTAGGGAGCTTGCAGGCTACTGAATATTTTAGGTAGCTCTGTATTGTGAATTCAATAAACCCCCCACCAAATCAAACCCCGGGTTAAATGCAAAACGCACTCACCACGTTGTTTAACGTGATGAGGGGTATTGAATTCGTTGGATCTGAGCTCCTCAACCTTATAAAATGGCATCGTTCCGAATACTGTCGACACTCGTCAGCCACAGGAATCGAACCACGGTCGTCAGTATCATAGTCCCAACACTATACCACTGAGCCATTTTCCGATTCATACATATAGACGTTTTAAAATTATTATGTAGTTAACCCAACACTGAATAAGCAGTCAAATTACGTACGACCAATATACTGAATAAAATCACAATTATTGTACAACTGTAGCGTAGATTTACTTAATTTACAAACATGATTTATAAAATATACTGTATAAAATAATCGCACATTACATTTTCTGTATGAGTTATCGTTCGTTAAGGTCAAAATACATGTGTTAGAGCTAAAAATAACTTTACGAACTCGTATAAACCGACGTGAATTTAAGGTTATCAGAGTTAAAAGATGCATCAATATCCCTCTCTGTTACAAATTGATGCTTTGCTAACAACTAATTGCTAACGGAGAACAAATAAATCACTAAATAATTAACGAAAAACAAGATGTATTTGTTGTCTGTAAATCAAACGTAGTAAGGGGAATAATCGTTCAATTTACTCTGCGGAGAGAGGGGGGACAGAGTTATCTCGCTTTATTACATGTGCAATAGGAATTGAACCTGCCAAAACACATTGATCAAATTAACGTTATTTAAAAAAAAAAGATCTTATAATATATTTTTAAAAAAAATTAAATTAAATTTTAATGATTTTTCTGATTTTTTGAGAGCAAAAACCCCAGCACATTTTATATTTGTCTGTAAAATGTTTGATTTTTTGAGTGTAAAAACCCCAGGGGTAAAAACCATGTTTTTTTAATAATTTCATGAATTAGAGTACCTATTTACCCATCTGATTATTTTTTTCCCCTTGATTATTTACTCGGACGTTCTACGAGCGTATATACAAATTAATATTAAGTGACTCTTCTCGTAGATCCAAAATGTATCCTGCCTGGTCAGTAAGTTTGAAATTTATTCTTGACAATAATGGATTATGTACACGTAGATAAATTGGATTAATTGGCTCAGATATAATTAACCACCCGGGCGGTACTTGAGGGCTAAATGCATATAGTATATACCCCTGTTGGGCCTGGTTAGGCTTTGAAAGATCTACTTGATAGCTGTCAGCAATTACGTCACATATTAGATTGACCGCGATCGTAGATGTTATATTAACAATACCAGGTGAGATATGGCGACCTTCACCATGTGGATCATTATTATATTTAAGAATAGTTGGTGTAGGTATTAATTTTTTCCATGAATCACATATTCTTTTAAAATGTTCATCAATAAGATCATTATCTGACTTCTTTAGCTCTTCAGAGTTAAATCCAGGAATTACAAATGTTGGTAGCTGTTCTTCTGTGATTCCATAATATTTAAGAAATACTGTTTTAAATAAGCGTTTATAGCTTACACGCTGAATAGGATCATCTTCATTAACTATATAAGTATTAAGAAATCTATCTGCCGGTACGTTTAATGTTTTTTCTCTATCAACGATAGCCTTATTTACATATTCTAAGTCTGATGCAACCTGATTCAAATGTTGTATTGTTTCAATTATTTGATTTTTTAAGTCATCGTTGTAGGAAGTGCTGATGCTGGAAAATAAATTTCTTAGATCATTAAGTACATGTCCATGTTGAGATTTAATTGGTTTTGATTTTGAGTTAATTTCTTCAATGTTAATTGTTGCTATTCTTGTTGTACCTTTACCCCGAACAAAATCTATAAAATGAGTATACTGTGTATAACCACGATAAGCATCTTGACTCTCTATAAACGGATAAGTTTTTCGATATTCTGGAAGTTTTATAAATTTTTCAACATCCATGACGAAATCAGATCGTTGTGGTTCTGGTGGTCCTTGATAAACTGGTTCAACTTCAGGCCATTCTAATACTGATCTAATCGAACTTTGATAAATATCTACAGAATAATCAGGGGAATTTATTTCAATAACCGCTGATAATGTTGGTTCGTGAACAGTAATAGCTATTTTTGATTCTTTTCCTGTAATAGATTTAATTCTGCGTTGGAACTCATCATTAATCTGTTCTATTTGATAACTGCCCGTTGGAATGCTAACAACTTGCCAATCAGGAGTTCCATCAGGCTTATTCTTATTCGCAAATACTAATGAATTATTTGGCTGTAGTCCACCAAATGGTTTTGATCTAATATTTGGCCAGCTATAATAAACTCGCAACTGTGCTAATGCTATTTCTTTTGCAGGAATTGATGTTGGAAAATTGACACTAAATTCCGGATTGGTCGAACTTAACGATATCATAGTAGTTTTTGACGGAGTCGTATTAGTGACGATCTCCTGAAGTAACTCCCTGTCGGTCATTATTACTATTGTTGTTATTTAATTCATTAAAATCATTAGCGATCACCTTAAAAGCGTCATCATAGGTTTTCATCATCATTGCGAATTCAGTATCGGATATTTCACCATCACTAACACACGAAGAAATGTACAAAGATAGTTTAGAGCATGCCTCTGCCACTGTATGTAATTTAATCATATAATCGTGCAATTTAGCATTTGTACAGGTATCTATCTTTTTGGCTATAATACCGAGAACACCAGCAATAGTCGTTGATGCTGAAACAATGATGGTTATAACAGTAGGTGCTTTCATTGTCAATGTTGATAGTAATAATCCTGTTCCAGCAATAACAGCAGAAACCGAGTAAACAACTACATCGATGACAACTATACGCCTTTTGTATTTTTTTATTTTCGTGTTATAATAATCAATAAAATTATTTAGTTTAGTCAAACGCTCAAATACCTGATTGCATCTGTAACGTTGAACGTCGATGCAAGACTGAGGTTGATCAATTATTGTTATATTAAGTGACTAATTGTGGTGTTTCAGCTACAAATTCCAAACACCACCAGTAAGACGTTGCAGTTATTGTTTGATCATCTGCTTCCAGTAAAAATATTTCTTCAGCATCTTTATTTAACACTATAGATACATCTCCAGAGAAAGCATCTGTTGAATGACGCCACGGAAATGTTGTAGTATAAATTTTAAACTTTGCAGAGCTGAATATAGACAGTCTATAAACACCAGTAATCTCCGCGGTATATTTAATAGTGTTATTTTGCTGTGACCATGTTGTTAATCCTGATGCTACAGTGTACACGATATTTTTAATTTGTCCGTGTGGAATTTTAATCAGATTAGTTTTTTGAACAATATTAGGTATTCCACTGACAATATCATTGAGTTTCATGTTAAAGTCGGAGAGTTTTATGTCAACGGTTGGTTGTTCCCCAAAAAAATCTTTAATGGTTTTGTTCACATTTCTACGAAAATTTAAGAACGTTTCTACATGTCTAGAAAAAGTATTACTGAGTGTAGTCATTTCGTCATTGATTTTTTTTAGAGGAATTTCCTTATCGTCTACATATTTCTTCGTCACAGCATCAAAATCTAATTCCGGTGTTCTAAGATTGTTAATGCCATTATTATTCATGTTGAGAAATGCACGCATTATACCGCCGTTGGCCAATACGTACTTAGATTCTTGATCGTCGACGTATTTCTTTGTTGCAGCGTCTGTATCTGCGACTGGGTTTCCAAGGTCTGTAATTTTATTTTGATTCATAATAATGCGACCCGTGAACGAATCACCAGCTTTCTTAATATAATCGTTGACTGACGTACCGGAATCTTGTATTTTACCCTGATCAGTAAAAGTAACTATATTATTAACAACAGCATTAGGAACTCGTATAAGTACATCTGGTAGTTGTATATTACTAGTTTTTAATCGTCCTTGCTTATCCTGGAAAACAACTACTTCATTTTGATCCACACTTGTAATGTTTAATAAATCATCAATCTCATTTCTGAGCTGATCGAGAGTTGCGTATTTAGATAAATCAGCTTGCTGCTGAGCTTTACCACGAGAAGATCTTCCGTAAATGTCCACCATTATATTTACTAATGTCTGTTTAAATGTGACAACGTAGTATATTCATGCACAACTTTGTGAGGTGGTTTGGTTGATTTTGATACAGCATCAAGTACGTTAAGTACTTCACGACCACATATTGGTGGATCAGTTAATGTTGGTAACGTTGAATAACATATTGGAGTACTTTGATAGCCGCTAATATACTTTAAGAATTCTTTTGGTGGAGCTAATCCATATGAATCAAAATAAATAATTCCACGTGGATCAATTGCATATCCAACCCAATGTGTGTCTGGACCAGAGTTTTTATCGAGATTAATAATACCGGTTTCAATATTGTTTGGTTTTTTTGGTAATTGATCTCTCATGAAAACTCCTCTAAAATTTTTTATTTTTAATTTTTTAGCAGCATCTAGTAAATCAAAATTGGACATATAGGAGATATTAGTAAACTGTCCCTGGTAATCTTAGGCCTTTTCCGTACCATGAATGTGGGGTCCCTGGCAATCTTAGACCCCGACCGTATGCTGGGCCTGATAATCTTAGACGGCCCGGCTGTGGTACGTTTGGTGCTCTTAGACGTCTTCCGTGTTGTTTTGCCCGTGATCTTTTTTTTGAGCTTTCTGCGTGTATGATTCCCTGTCCGGTTGCTTTCTTTAATGCCATTCCAGCAGCGGTTCCAACAGCGCCTAATGCAGCTGCTTTTTGCAACAGCTGGGGCTGCAGCGGCAATTAATGCTGGTATAGCAGCAAGAAGTGGAAATATACCACCCGTCTTAATGATGTCTTTAATGGCACCCGCAGAAAGATTAAGTTTTATACCTTTATTTGATTTTTGGCTTCATTGAAATGCCTGAGCTGACGTTCTGTAAGAGATAATTTATTTGAACCGCTCATCTGCTCTTTCTTTAGCAATATTTTTAATCCACAGTCATTTTTGATGCTGATTGTATCCTTTTAATCTGACCAGGAGTCAGACTAACACTAACGTGATTATATGACATTATAATATTCATAAACGATCCAATTACATGTTTTCTACTGGAGCATCAACTACTCGCATTCGTCCACCAACACCTTCAAGTAACATTGATTTATCGCTGAGTATAACAGCAATTGCTCTGTAATTAGGAATATCTACAATATTTCTGTTAACACGAGCTCGAAAATGTATATCGACTACTGACTATCTGGTTAAATCTAAATGTTCGAGCGAAAAGTAATAAATTGGATATAAGGTTGTAAAATCCAATTGTGATATTTGTAAACCAGTATCAATATTTTGATCACGACCCATGAACGTCATCAATCGATAATATGCACGTGCTACATGATTTTGATCGAAATTCAGTAATATATCCTCGGATGGTTCTTGATGTCCATTTATTCTTAAAGAAACTTCAGAAACACCAAGTTTGTCAAATATCATTAAACTTTCTGTTTGATTACCTACACGTGTATTATCCTGAAGCGCAATAAATATATGTCGTGGTGCGGCTATTCCCTGTTGAGAGGAATGTATTTGTCATGTAGATAAACCATTAATTGCACTCTGAACAGCATCTGTGGTCATTGTTAACCATGACAACATTGATTTACCACCTTGACTCATAAAAGCAAGTAACCGATCTTCTTCAGGTATTGTTGGAGTCATCACTGGCATCCACAATGAAAGTTTGGTTAATACTACTTTACCATGAAGTGCCACAGTTGCAGGATCATCAGCTCCTCTAACGTGCCATATTGCATCATCGTCCGTGGCTTTTCGTACAAGTACAACCGTATGTTTGGCTCCAAAAATAACTTTTCTGACATTTCTGCAAAATCCAAATATGTGTGAAAGTGGAATTGCACATGAAAACATTCTATCTTTCAACATTGTTTTACGTGATGCAAATCCTAAGTTAACATTTGCGTTCATTGATATTACTGCGGGAGTTTCTGCGGTTCCTGCAGCATTTCTTACATTACCTGTAGTTACATTTTTATGATCCGGGTGATCAGAAGTGTCCTTTACAAACATCATTGATGGACCAGCTGATCTTGAATAATCGTCGCTATATCGTGCTAGACCTAATATCGTTGTAGCAACATCAACGTCCTTCTGAATTGATTCAATATTTTTACCATCAATCATATAAGTGGCGCTGTCAAATAACGCCATAATACCATTATTAACAAAACCAAAAGCAACATTATTATCGTATTCAGTAATTTTAAAAGCGTCCATGATACCGCCTGTAAATAACCGTCTGCAAATATCGGCCGCTTCATTAATTATTTCTGGAGAATTATTACCAGCTCGTTTTCCCCCGATGAGGATTTCTAGTCGATCAACATCAGCAAGGACGTTATTAGGACATGGAGTAAGATTACCTCCAGTAGAAAGACCGCTTCTAGTATAATCCGAAGAAGGATATCTTTTTCTTCTTTCTTCTTCTTCTTTTTCTATTCTTTCTATCCTTTTTTCTTCTTTTTCTCTTCTCCTTTGTTCTTCCCACCAGTCATCATAGTCTTCTTCTGTACTAATGGGAGCCTCTAGCCGTTTTTTCTCCTCTTTTTCGTGTTGTTCTGGATATTGTCGTGCTTGCTGTAGTATTTGTCGTATTGATGATGATGATAATTGTTGTTGTTGTGATGGTGGCGATACTTGTTGTTGTGATGATATATCTCCAAATAATGAACCTTCTTTAGCTTTTTCGACTTGTCTCATAAAAGTTTTAAAAAATCCTTATATTTATTGGTGATTTTAGATATACCACGAGATTGTCGAAATATAAAAGGAACCCAGTTTTGTTCAGGAACACTAGCGGTGTCTGGATCTAATAATTTATCACGTTGCCAATATCCTGTTGCGGCAACCGCAACATCGTTTTCTTTAAGTAGTCTACGACCATATTCAGTTAATTGGGCTGGTTTTGGTTTTGGTTTTGGCGTAACAATATCTATTACGTCACCGACCTCCTCACGAACTTTGTCAATGCCCTCGAGTACTTGTTGTACTTCTTCTTGTAATTGTGGTTGAGCAGCAAATATTTTAGCTGGAAGTTCTCGTAGAATCTTTTTTGTTTTTTTAGTTCTTTCTGCTATTTTGCCAGTTGCCTCTGCAATTTTCTCAGATACTGGAAGAAGTGGTTTAGTTGTCTCTGTAATAGGTTTAAATAATTGTTTTGTATTCTCTTCAAATTCAACATGAGATTCCTGACGTTCTTGTAATTGTCGTTTAACTGCATCACGGGTAGGTAAATATTTTCTAATTGCCTCTAATCGCTCTCGTGCAAGTCTTGCAGAGTGAGGTTCGCCTATAACGACCATTATTAATAATATTTATACTGGCTGTTTAATTTACAGCAGCAGGCAGGGTGAACGACAAAAATTGAGTGACCCGCGAGTAAACTAAACGCATTATAACATAAAAACAAAAAGTCAAAAATAAAATACCAAAAATGAGCTAACATTATCCGTTTTGGTAATAATAAAAGTTAGGAGGTTCGGTTTAGCGTTATTGACATTATTTTTCAGCCCCTGTAGGAACCTTTATTTATAAAATTTGCTCGAAACCAATTTGTAGGGTTCACCCTGCTTGCTGCTTATAGTGATGTATACCGCTGGGGCATCATGCCGCAGACATGTTGCATCATGTCCCACCCAGTCATATTATCCTGACACCGGGCCGACCAGTTCTTACAATAACCTTTTAATACTGATCGCCAAGCGAGAGAGCTGCTAGTACCATTATTATCTGTATCAATTTACAACCATATGTACTGGATATTTTGGACAGATTTACAACCATACCTATTGGATATTTTTGGAAAATTAGTTTTGAAAGTATTTAATTTCGGGTTTGTTAATTACAAATAAAACTGGATTAAAAGTGTACATATGTCAATGCAAACGTTTTCTTGGTGTAAAACAATGTACCAAAATTATGTTGTAAGCGGGAAACTTGAAAGAACATCACAGTTGGCAAAAAGTATAACAACAGTTTTAGAATACAGTTTACAATTTTGAAACCCGATCCACCACTTGGTTTTTATCATTTTGGTCTATTTCAAGGTGTAGGAATATTTCTGTCTGTGTTTGAAAACAAATACTTATTGCTTCGTAAAGAACAGGAATTAAACGTTGATTGATTCACCTGCAGAACCGCTGCAGTGGCCTAGTGGTTACAGCGTCCGCCTCGGATGCGGGAGGTCGTGGGTTCGATCCCCGGCCGAGTCATACCAAAGACTTACAAAAATGGTACTAACAGCTGCCTCGCTTGGCGCTCAGCATTAAGAGGTTAGTGTTACGACTGGTCGGCCTGGTGTCAGGATAATGTGTCTGGGTGGGGTCATCATGCTACATGTCTGCAGCATGATGCCCCAGTGCTAGACATCACTATAAACTGCCACGCTGCAGACATTGTAGCGATATGACTGAAAAATTGTTAAAGCTACGTTAAAAATCCAAATCACAACAACAACAAGACATTCACCTGCAGCTGTATTATATAAAAAAAGAATTGCCAAGCTTTTCTTCAGCCCCACCTAAATGCTATTATTTCAAGCTTTGTTTTCATCCCTACCTGGATGCTGTTATTTCAAGCTTTGTTTTCAGCATTACCTAAATGGTATTATAGCTTTGTTTTCATCCCTACTTGGACGCTGTTATTGCAAGGTTTGCTTTCAGCCCTACCTAGATGGTCTTATAGCTGTGTTTTCAGCCCTACCTAGATAATATTGTTTCTTTGCTTTCAGTCCTACCTAGATCGTTTGATAGCTTCTAAACAACGAGTTGCATTTACAATATGGACAATATCGTCAATACAACTTATAATTAAAACTGATTGATGGACAATCGCGCCAATACCGCGTTAAAATTAAAAATGTTAAATTTTGAATATTTTGGAAAATGAATTGTATGCTTGAATGCTGTTTATATACACATTTACGGAGAAAATATCTACTGAGTGGATTCTGGAAATGAAATTGTATATATTTAAATTCATCATTGTTTTGCAAGTTTCGAATATAACAATCACAATAGGGTCTGACATCTACGAGATATTTTAATTCCATACATGGAAATATTATTGGAATTCAGCATGTATATTCTTTCTCTCTTTTATGGATATATATCTTTTCTCAAATTTGATCCAGTCTCGTAGCGACTGTGTGATTCACGCATATGCCGTAATTATAGCAAATACGAACGATTCATTTATAGACTGTACTTGTTTCTTACAGTCATTACTATTAATTCAGATAGACTGTAATTGTTTCTTACAGTCATTGTTTCTTACAGTCATTACTTTTAATTCAGATATAGAATGTAATTGTATCTTAAGGCCATTACAAACAATTCATGCATAGACTTTAACTGTACATTAGATAATTGCATATATTTATTGTAACGATGTTTTGCTTATTACAGCCATAATTATTGTAACGATTTTTTGCGTATTACAGCTATTGTTAATAACTTGTACATTATAGCTTTAACACATCATTCATGTATAGACTATAATAATATAATATAGGCATTACTGACTATTCATTCTGAGACCAAATGTATACTACAAATGTAGTAACTCATGAATAAACTCAGTGTATGTTAAAACCATTATAATACCTCGTGTATAGACTTGTTGTATATTAAAGCTGTTATAATTAACAAGTACATAGACTCATTGTATGTTACACAAACTAAAAATGATGAATGCTGAGACGGTAATTGTATATTGCAGATTTAATAATTAAAGGCTGCAATTGTATGTTACAGCTATTTGTAATAATTCCCATATAAACTGATTGTATATTACAGCCATCGCCGATAATTTATAAAGAGATTGTAATCGCTGTTACAGCAATTACACACAGTTATAATAATTCATGTATACACTATAATTTTGGTCTACAGCCTTAACAAGAAAAAATAATGCAAAGACTAATTGCATATTGCAGTCATTACTAATAATGCATGTCTAGACTATCCGTATACTACATCCATTATAAATAATTCATGTCTAGACTATCCGTATACCACAGTTATTATAAATAAGTCATGTATAGGGTCCGTATATCACAACCATTAGAAAATTCATTATTGGGGATCCGTATACTTCAGCCATTAGAAATAATTCATGTATAAACTATCTATATATTACAGCCATTATAAATAATTCATGTATAGGGGATCCGTATGTAACAGCCACTAGAAATAATTCATGTATAAACTATCCGTATACTACAGCCATTAGAAAAATAATTCCTGTATGGACTATCTATATATGACAGCCATTCGAAATAATTCATGTAAAGACTATCTATATATTACAACCATTAGAAATAATTCACTTATAAACTGTAATGAATACCTTTAGTATGGATTTAAGACAAATATAACTTGCATGATTTTATTATTCCTATCTTATTAAGAGTCGCTTTGGAGCTGTATTAAATTTCCATGACGTACAACTGAAAGGATACGAGTTTGAATCCTAGCATTAGGTCATTCCGTAGCGGTTACTATGCTTAGTTCTTCTGTCCCGTAAATTAAGAAACCAAACAAAACCTTTCTCATTAACTATGTATAACCGTTACAAATTATTGCTACCTCCATCATGGAAGTGCAATTGTTTATGTTTAAGGGCATATACTGACAATTAAGCCTCTAATAAATTTATACACATATTCTAAATGGCGACAAGGCTTTGACTTGAATGAGACATCTATATAGGGTTATTGTGAAAGCAGAGGAGACAACCAATTGAAGTAAACTAAATTTGGTCATTACTTTTTCATCTGATGAATGCAGGCAAGGACATTAAAATGGGAAAGTTTAACAGCCTTTGGCAGCCCCGATGTTTCACTGGAGCACAAAAGCACGGCTGGGGTGATCTGTAGATCCAGTTCGACCGGTTTAGGCATCCTTTCTTCCCTATCCAGCAATGATTCGAACGAAGGACAGCCTGATGTTAAATGGCCATATGTAATAACCTTCTGGAAAATAAAGCAATAAATGAAAGAATAAACGATAAACTGAATGGAAGAAAACTGAAGCTTCACTACATCCGTCCTGCTCCAACCTGTATACCATTTGTTATCCTACGTGTAGACCTAGTTACAAATCTACCTTCTTATGTCCGTTTGCCTGTAGAAAGATAGCTAGGTAAGGAAGTAAGTCAATGTATGCTTATCGACTACATAACCCATCTAACAGCGTGTTTGATTACCAGTCTCCCTATCTGTGTACACTTGTGTCCACGATTTTATTATCCTTTCTGTATGGGATAGAGCAAAGTAGGAGAAAGAGAACCGTTTAAATGCACAATTTGAAGCAGACGCGTCTGAAAATTTATTTTGCATTTCTCAGGTGAAGCTTCCTTTCTGTTTATCTCGATATAATGATTGCTATATTCATTACGTCATTGAGGTATTCATTTTGTGGTTATTATTTTATCATTACGTCACTGGGACATGGGTTTTGTGGTATTATCGTTTTCTTTCTCTGATGTATGGATTTTGCAGTATCATTTGCAGCGATAAAGCAATAAATTATTAAAGAATAAACGATAAACTAAATGGAAGAAAACTGAAGCTTCAATAACAAACCTGTTATCCTACGTCATTTGTTATCCTACGTCATTTGTTATCTTAAGTCAACTGTGTATGGTTTTGTGGTATTTTCGTCATTACGCCACCTATGAATGGGTTTCGTGGTATCATCTTCATTACGTCATCTAAGTATGTGTTTTGTGGTATCATCTTCATTACGTCATCTAGGTATGTATTTTGTGGTATCATCGTCATTACGTAACCTAAGAATGGGTTTTGTGGTATCAACCTCATTACGTAACCATAGAATAGGTTTTGTGGTAACATTGTCATTACGACACATGGATATGGGTTTCTGGTATCATCGTCTTTATGTCACCAGGTATGTGTTTTGTGGTTTTGTCTTTAATTCATCTAAGTATGGCTTTTGTGGTCATCATCGCTATCATGTCACCAAAGTATGGGTTTTATAGTATCATCGTCATTACGTCACCAAGGTATCGTTTTGTGGTATCACCATCATTACGTCATCAAAGTATCGTTTTGTGGTCATCGTCGTTATCGTCACCATCGCACGTCTCCAGATTCAACAATATGTGGAGCATTAGCCATGTAAATCCCTGTACTTTAATGTTCGTCTGAATGTGCGTTTTTGTACGGTGTTATGTATATTAACTTTTATTAATTGTTGGCTTTTCTTAATGATTGTATGTTATGTATATGTATGTTTTGTAACTGACCATAGTCCAAAATCAAGTTCAGTGTATACCTAACTAAGGACATTGATTTTGCAAACAACAGAATACATAGCTATCATTTTCTATGATTTTGGATTAAATATTCAGATCATTATCAATAAAGGTAAACATGTTTATCTTAATCTGAGTCTAGGACATTGAAATTATCCCATAGAGAAACCTGGTCTACCTGATGTTTCCCATGCTCTTTACTATAATTTTAATAACAAACTTCATCCTGTTGACAACTTAGAATGTTATAGAAATGAACCTTTGACCATCATTTTGGTTCTATTTGTGTGTCAGCCTTTAATATAATGTTCTTTGCTTGAAAAAATGACTCATTCTTGCATTAACATCTTGAAGAACAGTCAGTCTTATTGTTGGGCTCATTTTATTCATTTGGGTGGAATTATTTATTTAAATTATTATTCACTGCAAATACAAAGTGCTCATCAATACTATTCTTGGGCAGAAACATTAATTTGGATTTATAGTGAATTCGGTCAAGAATATGTTTAGGCGACATCAGCACATTTAATATTAGAATTTATTTGGAACACCGCTGGATTTCAGTTAGAATTTAATATATATTTTGACTTTTTTAAAAACGTTTAGTACTATTTGTGATTTAATTCACAATATTGTATGTCGTTTTTAAATAGTCACTTTATATTCTAGGAATATAAATTATTTATTTGCTGAAATTTACAAAACTTGTTGGTGTTCGCACTTTTCTGTTACTTGGATTAAGACCATGGAGACGTAACAACAGCCAATAACAATTTCTCGTTCTCTCAAGATATTTGGAGCAATGAAAGATCAGAATATCTTCTAAACAACTGCCCAGTAGTTTTCAAGGCTGCATAATATTAAATAAAGAAGCTGAGTTTTCAAAATGGCCTTATTGACAATTTTGAAGAAATGTCCTCAAAACACCGGACAGAAGACACACTTTAAACCCTTAAGGAGTATCTACACCACCCAGATATCAAATCTACAAAAATATTCTATAAATCTTCCAAACAGTATGCAACAAAAAAAAAAACGATGACAAAACGGATTTTCCAAATAACCCTTTTGAGGTCATTTTCAACAAAATGTTCGATATAATGGGCCAGTGGGAAAACATCGGATTTGCTCATTCCACCAGTTACAATTCTAGCCTACTAAGTAGAGGGACAGAATGACAGCCAGCCAGGGATAACTCACCAGCTTGATTTCGTCACGAAAAGATTTGATCTTCTAGAAGACCTCCTGATCTGCTGCGGCATATGTGGTATTGCACTCTTTCATCATGCTGGCTACCTGGTCTAAAAGGAGCAAACAATCTTTAAAAATATCATCCATCCAACTATGTGCGTCTGTCTGTGCCAGAGAGAGAGAGAGAGAGAGAGAGAGAGAGAGAGAGAGAGAGAGAGAGAGAGAGAGAATATATTACAAACCATGATAATGAATTGGACGATTTTGTATTCTGTATGCAGTATGAGGTCTTCCGTGGTAGAGTTTTTGTTCGTACATTTTGAGTAGTGAATGGGGATACCATAGGGCCAATGGGACTTCAATGTTAAATATGGGTACTTTCACTATAGGGACAAGATTTATAGGGCCAATGGGAATTAGAATTACAGACAGGGTCTTTACACTATAGGGACAAAAGGTATAAAAGGAGTGGGACAGTATAGGGACAATAGGAATTGAACAGGAGTGACGTCAAGGTACTGGACACTGGCAATAATGTTGCAAGTTGCAGGCCTCAGTCGGGCGGAACAGTGAGTCAAGGGGTTGACTGAATAAGCGTTATTCTAGGAACAAATAGAGACATAGACATATAGACGTGGTTAGAGACAGGGTTAGAAACAGGATTAGAGACATAGAGACCTAGACATATCACACATAGATTTATGGGACATAAATCTATCACACCAACAACTATACAACCGACTAAAAATATTTTAGGCAAGAGAGAATATATATCTTTTCGAGGCGATGGAGTGGCCCTGCATAGGGCCATTTGACTTTTTCTAATTTCTCTCCTCCCTTCTTCTCCACCATCTTCTCATCTTATCCATTACATTTGACTTCTTCTTATTCCCATTCTCTTTCTCCTCCTTCTCCTTCTTCTCCTCTCATTTTTTTTCCTCATTCTCCTCTTCTTTTTCAAGCTTAGCATCGTAGGCTCTTATTTCTTCCTTTTCCTCTTTTTCCTCCTTCTCCTCCTTTTTCTCTTTTAAAGGCTCTCTGAGTCTTTCCTTGGCCTTTCTTAAATTATTTATTTCCATTTTGACTCTGTGAGGACTATAACATCCATGTTCCAACCTAACAAACATTTCCTCCACCATCTCTATATCGTCCACCACATCTTGCAGCTTCTCCATTTTGTTGACGTGATTGCTTGCCATTTTCTTTGTTATTCAATGTTGAATAGTACGACTGACGAACGCCATACTTCATATGCCTCAAACACGGAAATGAAGGAAAACATCCCGTCACACCAACTACCCATATCACATACCAAACAACCCACAGTGATGAGAGCGAAAACCTAAAATAAATTTTTATACAAAACAACACGCTGATACTAACAAAACCCAGTATACATCCTGTCAACACATTGTGGAGAAGGAAAGTTTTTTTTGAAAAACACATTATCACCTACAATGACATCAAATAAGTGAGTTGGTGTTTGCAGTGACACTACTCTACTTTCACACATAGCAATTATTTTTTTTACAGGGAGAAGGGCTTTTGTTAAGGGAAAACACACACACACACACATACATACACACACACAAAAGCGCGCGCGCACACACACGCACAATTGTTCATAGTTACTAAAAGAGTGACGATCAAAATAAGTCAATAAATGTTCTAAAGGATATACAAGACCACGTTGATGAAGAAAATACACACAATATTGTCCACACACAATAGAATCTATGCCTTGTCATTTCATATTTTTGAACCGTGTCGTCTGGTCATTTCTTCTCATAAAGTCGATAATGTCGTCTTCCAAAAACGGCAATCCATATGAATCAAAATACTCCACACAGGCATTGTGGGGAAAGTAGATGGCTTCCCAGTTGGTTCCTGGGAGATGACTGTCGTCCGTGTTGATGACAAGCTTGATGGTCTTTAGGTTTGCGATGAGGAAGTTCATCTTCAGCGCACACGACAAGATTCCAAGAAACGATGTACGAACTATTTTTCAAAAGGTAATAAAGTTTCCAGGTATACATTTTGCTTTTTTTTCTTGTTTGACAGGTAATGATAAGTCATCAAGTCAATCCTGACATTTTGCTTGAAAATCTCTGTGCCAAGAGAGATTCGATGCGATGGATCTCTAAATCAATCAATGGAGGGAGGAATGATCACGCAAGTCTTTATACCACTGATGCAACACTGCTTCTTCCGAGATGAGACCCCAAGCGTCATCCAGATACTCGTCCAATTTTATTCTTGCCTCATCATCAGATATTTATCATGCTGAATTTGACTAGGATGATTGTTTTGACATCCATAGCAATCTTTCTTGGTCAACCCTGTAATTGTTTCTGCCAGGTGTTTGACAAAACATGACACTAAAAGTTGTTCTTGTCCTGGCTATTTGAACATTACCATCACCTCTTCGTCTTTGTATTTTGGTTCTGCTTCCTTGGTATCCTCCCATTTCATTTCCAAAGATTATCCACCATCTAAAGGGGGATCAGAGTCTTCCATAGCCTCTAATAGTCTAGAATGACTTATCTCAAACTGTTGCTTTCTAGAGTGTTGTCGAATTCGGCATACAAGATGTCGTTCATCGTCTTGGTTAGAGCTTCTGCAAACTGAAGTTCCACACGCAGTTGACCGGATTGTATAGGGTGGAATTGTCCCTCGTCGCTACCTTAGTCTGGATTGAAATCAAAAGCCCACAAAGCGCAGCCACCTGCATAATCGTCGTACGAAATGCTGTGGCTAGTATTAATCCCTAATTGACCCGTGGCTTCGTAAAGGGACAAGTACGATCTCAAATAATTCTTCTCGGTAAACTTAGTTTCGAAGGATCTGGTACAAAATGTTTTTCCATCGCGACTGACTTCGATCTAGGACACTCTATAGTACTTAAACTGGAAAGGATAGGCAGTAACGGCTCCAGTGAGGGTTTCGTTGCTGACGATACTAATGATTAAACGTTTGGGTAACTGTCCTTGGAACAGATGATCTTCGATCTTGGATCGGAGTCCAGCGGAAATGTTGAAGGTTTTCACTACAACTTCGACATATCAGATACTTGGCGGTCGTTCTTCTCAAAGCTTGACTGATGTCGTATCTCACTTTAGTTAATACTTTCACGCTTCGCACATAGTCTGGCTTCTTGGATAATGGTTTTGTTCTGGTTGGCATGGGCCATCAAATGGAAAATGGTACTAAAGCGATTCAGTCTCTGACGGATATCCACTCCATTATGCAAATACTTTTCTTGCAGCCACATGTCCAAATGCAAACGATCCATCAGTTCTAAACTACGACCTTGCAGGAATTTCTTTCGACGGTCGTTGAAACCCACATTGTGATGATCATCAGCTGCTATCACCGCTGTGTCGTTAAACTTTTTCCTCGTCCGCTTTGTCAGGTTTCCAACCGTCGCAGATATCCAGATAAGTGTTCTTGGCATCTTTTCCGTACGTCAACAGATTTTCCAGGTAAGGGTAAGTATCCAAGCTGTTGTTGACCAGTTTGTTATTCACTTGTTATTCGATTTCGCTGGACAAGAAACGCATGAAATTTTTGACGGGGGCTACTCTACCATCGGCTCCCGGAGCGGTGTCATCCGTTCGGACCACCTTGACTTTCAGGTACAAGTAACTGCTATTCAGATGTATGTAATCTTCAAGAAGTCCTTTGATTTCAAAGTCGATGGGGATTAGGTCGTCAAAGAGTAGATGGGATGAAATTCTACCCATTGGGATTCTTGCATCGTCATCATAGTGGGTGACATGACAAACAGATCCAGTTCCGACTTGGAACATTCGCAAGACTCTCGGTGCATCAGTTTTTCTTGGTGTTATTTAATAATCAGAAACGTCTAATTCTCAGACGGTTCTTCTTTTCTTGGTCTTTCTAGCTCTGGGTGTATGAAGTCCTCTGGAGGGGTGTCTTCGTCGTCTCTCTGTCTTGTCCTTGTGGTGGTGTTAGGGAAGCAGTAATGCTTGACTTGTCAACATCCAGGGCATTTTATTTGCATTTCTCTTCCACCCAAAATGTCTTTTCCAGTTTGAAGCAAAACAGTTTTGCCTGCTCTCAAGAAAGCTTCTTTGGGATTTTGTTTGTCGATGATGACATTTTGGAGAAATTCTTTGCCTTGCGTCAAAGTGGCATCTTTCAAGACGTGCAATCCTCGTGTCACCATCGGTTTTAAAAAGGGGGCCACCGAACAAAACGCCGATTTCAACATATCTTCTAAACCATGTCCTCGCTGTCGAGCGGCTCCTCATTACACAGGATATATGACTTTCAAAGTCGTTAGAGATTCGTTTTCGAAAATGGAGTTTCACTGTGACTTTCCCTTTGGAGAATGGAATATTTTGTCCCAGATCTTCTTTCATACCAATGTTGACACTGTCAAAATACAACTTACTGACGGGCAAATAGTGAGGATGTACAAATTCGCGGTGAACGTGATAGGTTTTACCACCTTCCTGGTCATTGGTTGTGGCAGATTCTGCTTTGAATGGAATGACTCGCAGTAACGGTGTGGACGTATTTCCAACCACGTTGTACTCCACCACATCAGAGTACGCAAAGATCAAATGTAATCCTTCGTTCAGCTCTACAGGGTAACGAATTTCCCAAAAACAAATTGTTTGAGATGAGAGGCATGAGTGGACGCTTGACCATCCTGAGTTCTCCATCCAAAATGTCAAACATTTCAGGACAAAAGGTAATGGACAACGGTGTGGCATCCGAAAATTTCATCAGTAGGTGACGAGCCACTTTACGGTATTCGATGGTGACACATCCTTTCGTTTTGTCTAAAGTGTTGCCAAACAGCGCATTGAATTTGGAAGCAGTCGTGTCCACCCGATGTTGAAAAAATAATAGTTGCAGTAATTTTCAACATATAGATTACTGTGGAGTAGCGGAGGGACACTAGTCGTTTCATAGACGCATGTACAGTTTCGTTTTCATTCAAGTATTCCTGCACTTGGTCGTTCAGAACTACGACCTCAAAAGTATTTTGATTTTAAGTGATGTTTTTGATTTGTGCATGGTGAAAAGTTTCTACCAAAGCCACTTCCCAATGGGATTCGTAATCCAACTGGATGGCCTGAGGTAATTTGGCCGTGAAACAGCACAAAGTATTGTGGGGAAACACATCAATGGAAATGTCAATGGGTAAATTTAAGTAAAATTTGTTATTCATAATTCCAGAGTTCTGCTCTCCGAGGGGTCACTGGAGGTCAGAGGAGTGTCCAAAAGAGTGTTTTGTTGTTATTGTGATTGTTGGGAGGGTGACCGACGTTGGACGCAAGACTCCCGTTGTTACCGCTATTTCAGTGAAGAATTGAGGAGAAGGTAACCGATGCAGCTGCTCAGTAAAATGGTCCACAATTGTTTGTCTCCTTGTTGCAAACTCAAATGGCAATGGCAGTACGGATGACACAATACACTACAAAGATTTCGCAGAAAAAGACGATTTTCGTTTTAGGCACACGTTCTCCACACCACATCCACTAGGGTTACTTTTGTAGTTCTTGTAGAGAAGAACTGGGAGAAGGTGTGGTCACTGTGGTAGTGGAGAATGTCTTGAAGGGCATGATGGTCACTTCTTTTTATAGTCGATGACATGCGAAGCGTCGATCCAAGAGTCAAAACTCGGCCGATATCCTTTCCAATGTACTTTTGACTTCTTTGACACGTCATTTTTCCATTTTATGGTTCTTTGATCCAGAATGTTTTCGATGTCGTACACTTCGTCTTCTGTTTTGGTCATTCGTTGCAACTCGGGCAAGTACAAAGTTCCTTTTAAGACTTCCCCGTTCATTTCGTCCAATTTATAGACGGTAGGATGACGGCCACTCGCTCGTCAAGTGACACGAAACAATTCGGTAGTTCAGTTAGGTAAGTAACGTTTGTCGAAAGTGCTTTTGGGCTTGCCAATGCGCACCCAATCTCCTGCTACCAACACTCCACCTTTCTTACGGACAATCACGGTCGGGGACGTAGCAAACAGGCGCTCAAAGACGGTCACTTCGTTGTGAGGAGCCACATCTTGGGGGGCACATCCGATGATCCGAAGATAAGATTGGTTGTACGCTTTGACCAGGTACGGTAAGGCGTGGATGTGCGTGAGAGTGTGTTGATGAGTAAAATATTTCCACATTCTTTTTTTCAGGGTGCGTTGAAAACTTTCCAAGATTCTGGCATTGGTTTCTGGATTCTCGGTGGTGAAAAAATGAATTTCTCGTTTCTTTAATTTTTTTTGGAAAGCTTGGTTCAGAAATTCGGTGCCTTTGTCGGTTTGCCATCGAAGAGGGTGACGACCACTCTGTTCAACACCAGTTTTAGGCGCACTATCTCAGTGCTAGATTTGGAAGTCAATGGCACGACCCAGCAAATTTGGAAAAGACGTCGATGACATAAAACAAACATTTGTAGCCACGATTGTAGGTCGCCAAACGAGAGACATCGGCTAAATTGGCTTGCCATTGATGATTGATGCCCTCCACTCGTTCGCTTTTTGGAAAATTTTCGTCGAATGGCTTGTGTAAGGTGTACATGGCTTGGTCCTGTAACAGTCCTTGCATTTGAGGTAATTGGACACTTCTGAATCGGGTTTTGGCAGCACGATACAATTTCTGAACTCCTCCGTATCCCGCAGGATGGGCTGGATCGTAGTAAATGCAGGCTAACAAATTCTCCATCAGGACCTTTTTAGTAAGTCACCCACTGTTTACTGATGCTACATTGGCTGGGTGAGGTTGTGGTGGTTTGGAAACGGCTTTATGTGTCTAATGTGCCACGGAAGTGGAAATCGATGGTAGTGGTGGTGGTAGTAGTAATAGGATGACTTTTGTGTTGCTTTCTTGTTTCACTTCTGGTTTCTTTTCTTTTTCACGTCTGTCGAAGGAGGAGTGGACATCATAATTTTAACCCAAGCTTTGAGTTCTTCTCGTTGAGGTGTGGGAAAGGAGTCAACAAGGACGCTGCACTGTTACTAGGGATGGTAGCCGCTGGTGGTGTTTGAAAGACTTCTCGTGCCTCCTCTTCCTCAGGCATCCGTGGGACTGCGTCTGTCTTAGTCACTGCGGGTAGTGGTGATAGACTTTTCATCAGGGTCTTAAAATCTTATAGAGTCGACCGAGCTGTTTCGTCAAAACGTTTCTGTTGAAAGAGTTTATGTCGCTGCAACACTTGACCGTACCGTTGCGACTTTTCCGTTTCTACCAAATCGCTGAGATCCATCAACGATTGCAATTCGCGTTGTAACTGGGACATCTCGGTCAACGAGGATTGGGAGGTAATTGCAGGGTACGTTGTTCTTGCCAACGATGGTATTCAATACATCGTTTGCAAGGCACTAAAGTCAGTTTTCGTCCTTCCATAAGATTCCAAAGGTCACGTCTGAGATCTTTTCACCCCAGAGGACCCTTTTATCTTCTTGGTCATTTTTATCTTTCACCCATGGGTAAAACACCTCCCAGGAGTTCGACAGCAAGGCTCCCGAGAATTCTATGACAAGGGGACCTATCAGGGGTAAAATTCCTCCGCGTTTTTACGACTGGGGATTTTCTTTTGAACAATTGGCTTAGAACGTGTCGATGTTTGGCGAAGCGTTCTTTCTGGTCTTTAGACAAAGGTATAGTTCCTTTCAAGATATTCAAGCAACATTCGCACACGGTACTGATGACATCTTTGGAGGATGTTTGAATGAGTTGTTTTTGCATGGGTGGAGGGGCTTTGGACAGGACGGACAATATGTCCCAATGTTCGGCTAAACGAGGAGGCAGTCTTTTCCTTTTCTTTCCTTTTTTGGCAGGAGATTGATAGTGGTTTGTACTTCTTTTAGGGGACAACTGTTTGGTTCAGGAGCATTAATACACTGAAGTCCGTCGCTTGACATGCGTCGTTTTATCTTAGTTTTTGGTGGTAAGAGACCAGGAAACCTTTTGAGAAGCTCTGGTAACAAAACGGGCATAAAAATCCTCCTCTTTGTAACAACCTCTTTTTCTTTGGACGACTAGGTCTTTCCTTGGAAAGACGTCGATGCTTGGCTAAGCATTTTCTCGGATGCAGGGTCAAACGTCGACACTGTCCTTTTTTTTTTTTGCCTTTTCGGACAGGAGAACAGCGTTGGTGATGGTGTGCACTTGTTTTAGTTGACATCATTTTGTGTTCAGGAGCACAAAAACACTGACACCTATCGTTTACCCCAGGTCTTTTTTATAGTGGAATGCGTCGCCTCTGATTGTCTCTACGTCGTATGAACTTGATGACAGGCATCACGCGTCGTTGAGGGGTTCTCAACGGACTAAATCGTGTCAGTTCTTGCTAGGATAAATCCAGTAAACTCTGTAACATAAGAGATCTCTCTTGGACTTTTATTTGGAAGCAGGTACTTTGTTAGCAGCTGCAGTTAGCAGAAGGGTGTCACCGCCGGAGGAGAAGTTCCTGGAGACACAGGTTTCCATTTTTTCATCAAATGGGGAAGAATGGTATCAAACTAGATTTGACTGTCATCACTAGCAACGGAGAAGCGGAAGAAACTGGCTACTGGAGACGCGGTCACCGTCGCTGCAGGTCGTGGCTTGGGAACGTAAGGTTGCGCCCGGATTTTTGTGCCTCTCTTGCAGCTAGAAACTGATTACAGGGGTCTTTTTGGGCGGCTTTTCTTTCTCTGGGTATTTTTATTTTTCTTTGGCTGTGACCTGATTTTGACACCACCGCTCTTTTTCTTCTTGGTACGTTGGGGTCGGGGAGTGGCTTTTGTCTTGGGGATGACGTTTGGGACATTGGGATCTCATTTTAACAGGAGCGAATAATTGACACCTCCTAGAGAACTGCTACGTCCAGGTTTCAAACTTGTTTGCTTTTTGGTTTGAGTGTTGATGCGCAAATCTGCCAGTTGTGCCAAGGTTGCTTTCTTTCTCTCAAGAGGGCGTTTGGTTTGAAGAGGAATATAAATGATGCCTTGAAGTAATTGACGTGCTGTCACCATAAACCATCGCAAGACTTCTCTGAGACTGGCTTCTAAGACACGAACACGTATCTGTGGATTTTTTTGCGACTGATGCAGTACAAGCTACGAATCAATTTGACGGGAAGATGAGACTGAAGGGATGTCATGTTGACGATGTGTGCGACAGACCAAAAGTGTCCGAGGTTTTTAAAGTTGTTTTTTTAAGTCGACGGCTACGTGTACACGACAGGCCCTCCATCTTGGCACCAGTGGTGAAACAGATGGGTACGAAATCGCAAATAATCGGGGGTAGTGGGTTTTATATCCACGAGTAAATAGGCGTGAGGGGTTTGAGTTGCATCGTCGTTTGCATGAGTCAGCTAAGGAGTTCCTAACTGTTTGGCTAAGGCTTGCACTCATGATGGATACCTAGGGCTTTCAAACAAGACCACGTAATGAGCTTTGAGAGTGATGGTGTGATGGACTTTACTTTGCTGAAACAAATTTTGGGTGATGAAAATGATGATGCCCTTTGCTCGTAAACCAGTGTATTTTCTTCCTCGTTTACTCCTATCATGTCGTTGAAGATGACTAGTTGGTTTGACTTGGGTCAGACATGATCCCGTCGTCTTCGCTAGGAATGCTTTCAATAAACACGATGGAATCGCCTTGACTTTCTCGCAGAAGGCTGTACGCCGATTGCCACTCCTTGTAACGCCATACGAAACGTTGACATGGACGATCGATCAAATGATGTTTATGTTCGATCAAACGTTTGACAAATTCGGTTTTGCCTGAACCGCTCTGTCCGGCAATTAACATGTTAAAGGGATGACAAAGATACAAGGCCTCCAAACTGGCATGATCTAAGTTTTCGTCGATGACTTTGAAAGTGGATTAAGCGGAGGTAGCCATAGTGCAGGGAATGTCACATTTGAAACGAAGATAGATAGGACAAGAGTTTCATACTTTTTCAGAACACGTTTATTTCAAAATGTTTAAAACTGAACACGAAGGACAAAATTACAGAAAAGCCAAATGGTTAAGTACATTGATAAAAGACACATCAAAGTGATCAAAGTGTAATAGAAACAAGTCATTGTACAACATTTTTGTGACGAAGGTGTGGTGCCCTAGGGACAGTGGGTAATTTTCTTAGAGTCTCTACGTTTGGCACAGTCACACAGGGGTTCCTCCCGGAATGGCCTTTCGGGGGTGTCCATGTCAATGACAGTCCTGTCCTGAATGGCGTGGTTATCCTCGATGTCTGGTTCTTCTTCTGACACTGTGGCTAACTCAGGTTTGCATATTACTTTTTTCACTGAACGTTTGAATTTATGATCACAAATAATTGGCATAGTTTGCCGCTTCTTTTGTCCAAGCCTCGA
The DNA here is from genome assembly GCA_016617855.1 of Megalonaias nervosa. Classification (NCBI taxonomy): domain Eukaryota; kingdom Metazoa; phylum Mollusca; class Bivalvia; order Unionida; family Unionidae; genus Megalonaias; species Megalonaias nervosa. The sequence goes on from JAECUM010009018.1 coordinate 42,182, forward strand.
AACCAAAACTTTTTCAGTCCCACCATCTTGCCAGTGAGAGTGTAAGTCTCAAGCTATACACACATCGTCGTAAACATTTTCAGTGATTAAAAGTTGATGAATCTTTCTTTTTACGTAAAGGTAGAGAAGTATCGAGATGAAAGCGGAAGGCTCTAAACAGAATCAGTCTCTCGTGTACATTTAAAGTTTTCCCCTCATGCTTTTGTTGGTGCTGTGAGGTACAGATCGTAAAGAGCCCACAAGGAATCGGCTGGTAGACGAAATCCCAGAAAGGAAGTCACTACGACACGCACCACACGACGACCCAGATTCACTGGATACAGTTTTTCTAAAAAGTGTTGGTAATCCGCCAGTCTGAATAGTGTCAATGATTTCCTTACAAGGCAATTGTTGTATTACAAATGATAAGGTCGTGGCATGGTAGAAAGTTTTTATACCTCTCTTTGTCGGAGGAAATAAGTGTACTTTGTGCACAGAGCTGATCGTTCTCCAGTGGGAAATCAAAATTGTTTAGACACTAACTTGCACATCACACACCGTACAGAAGTTTCCTCTTGAACCAAGTTTAGAAAAGATTTTAATAACCCTCTAATCTTCCCTTGGTTTTCTTTGTAGTATGTACCTTGTAGTAAATAGAACCAGTAGCAAACCAATCCTTCTGGTCATTGAAGAGTTTATCGATGTCTGACTCCTGGAACGCTTTCATCAGAATCAGTCCTCCTATAGCATTCTTGTATCGTTGGTTCAATTGTTCTTTGAGTTCGACTTGTATTTTGACAATCTCTCGGTAAATGCGTTCTCTCAACTCCACAGGCAGACCATAAATGTTCTCTTGTAAGGTATCCATCAAGCGATCACTGAGGTCGTTACACTAAAGGCAGGTAGTGACAGTGTGGAGACCATCAAGCATTTTCCAGGGAAGCGGAATCCTTCTGCTTCCACTCGTCAAGTGACACATCGCAACTGAAGCACTTGACTTTATTACCTTTGCCCAACTAGATAAATCCGGCTCTGGCTAAGTCTTCGGGGTAGGTCTTCCCAGATACTGAGGCCACTTTCCTCGGAAGGTTTGGAAACGACTTTCAAAGTCGCAGTATTCAGACAAACGCACAGGGAACGAATATTCTTCTTCCACGGGCTCATTTCCATAAGGGTACGGTGAAACCCGCAGCAGTTTCCTCAGGCATGGATGACATCCGTAGCGCGGTAGCCACATGGTTTCACGTTGAGGATAACATTGACAATGAAAAGCAGTAAAGAGTCCACGATAACGAGTGGTATCGCTTTCACATCCGTCAGGTTTGACACGCACAGCATTACTTTCCATGGTAGTAGTAGTAGTAGTAGTAGTAGTAGTAGTAGTAGTAGTAGTAGTAGTAGTAGTAGCAGTAGTAGTAGTCGTAGTAGTAGTAGTAGTAGTAGTGGTAGTAGTAGTAGTCATAGCAAAGTTCCCATGATGTGGCACTGAATCGATGAGGTCACAGCGTAGCGAATCCCTGCAATCGCAAGGCACAGCATCGCACTCCTCTTGAGAACCACCGAACTTGACTTGTGTCTGTTTAAGAAGATTCATTTTTCTTGCTTGACAATGGTAGTCACAATGAACTATCGGTCTTGGACGTTTTCCCTTTTTATATGCTGACCAATATCGACGTGTCCGTACAGAAAAGTGAAGTGGTTGCGAAGCCGTGCTCGCTTATGGTACACGATTTGATACACTTTTTCGAAAGGTCGTCTGACGATTTGGTGTGTGGCTAAACTTACAATCTTGTGCGGCTCGTAGGTAGTCACTTTAAAATGTTTATCCTTTCAAGATTGCAAGGTTACTTTCAATACCCTTACGTTCACCACATGACTGGTGCGATTACTGAGAGTCAATCCTTTCACTTTGCACTCGCTGTGCACTTTTCCTTGTGGGTTACGGTTTTTGTAGCCGTAATTTTTTGGACCGCCACTAACAAAACTTAGAATCTTGTCGTCGGGGTTCTCGTCCGTCCAGGCTCCTAAACGGTCTCCTTCGATATCAGGTTGACGGTGACCCAGTCGATCGATGTAGATGCAACTGTCCGTGTCAAAATACAGCACACGAACTCCTAACAGTTCTAAAGCTTCGTACAATTTTAAGAGAGCATGGGCTGTTAAAATGGCTTCAGTGATGATATTTCCAAATTTGTCGGCTTGTATAAAGTCCAGTTCTTATTCGTAATTGGCCAGGATTAAGTCTTCACGAAGGACGTCCACGTCTTTCATATATTTGGTTTTCTCGTGAAAGTAGCGGGAAGGCTTTGTTAGGTACTCCCTTTTGGGTAAACACGGTTGTTGTGCCATTTTGCCCCACAAGCAATTCAACATCACTTTGGCAAACAAATGGCTTCCTTCGTTTTTCTCGATGTGGTCAAAAGTGACGCCGTCTTCATCCAAGTACTTCCCTTTGAATTTATCTTCCTCTTCGGGAGTGTGGCACCAGGAAGGATAGGCGCTGAATTCTTGTTTCAGGTTCAAAAAGGCATCCTCATAGTCTGCGATGTTGCCTTTCTGTGTCTCGTTGCCCTTTTAGTACTGGTCTGTCTTGGGAAAGTGGTAAATTTCGTGCACTTATAACAACTGGTGTCCCATATCCAGAGCCTTGAACAATTCCAGGCTGACCGAAGCTCTGGTCAAGGCACGCTCTTCCTGGGTGTGCTGACGAGGTTGGTCTTGGTTGCATGTTTCGGCACAGGTACGGCACAAGGGAAAAATCAGTTTTCTTTGGCAATGTTGAGGTAAAACGGGACAGTACAACTCCGTGGGAGGCAAGCCTTTACATTTAATCAATCCTTTGCATTGTCAAATGTCCAGGTCACTGTGTTCCGTTAATAATTGTGGGTGCTCTGCAGGAAAGTGACAATATTTGCACACGTAAGGATACAGCGAACACATGTCTAGTTATTTGATTCCTTCTCCTTTCTCCTCGTCGGCGTGGTACAGCAAACAGGTGGCATTCTTCCGTCTTCCATACAAACTGCCCCGGGAATTTAGATGGTCCACCAACTTGTAACTTTCCACGATACGTTTAAACTTGGGATCGGTTTTCAAACGGTGATCGTACTCGCGTTCCCACATTTTCACCATTTGGTATCCTTGCTTTTCTAACTTGAAACCTCGCTGACAAGTTTCCTTGTACAAGTCTTCCATGGTACGTTGTAGAAACTGATTTTGGATGCACCGTTGAGGGTAGCAGATGGGACATCCGTGAAATAAGCAAGCGTTAAACTAGTACACGATCTTAGGATTTCCTAAGTCCCAACCATCCACCGAATAAGTTCCAATGGTCTTATTGCCTCCTCAATTTCGGGCGTGTTGGAACCATTTGTCTTCCTTGTCACACAAGTAATGTAGCGAGAGTAGGCTTTCACCGAGTATTGACGTTTGACAAAATTGGTCGTTTGAAAGTGTGACAGTCAGGGTCTTCTCGGGCATGAATATTTTGCGGTACACTAAGCAACACGCTTTGGCAATGGTGCAGGATTTTTCAAACGATCGATCCCTCCGTGCTCCATGAACAATTCTCGAAATTTTCCACAGCATCGCCGTAAAATGTCCATGTCGGATCGACAATACTTTAACATTTCGTCCTGAAAGTCGAAGGGGTCCCAAGCGTGAGTATGGTACCAAGCGTAGAAAGCTTCTCGTTCTTCTGTGGGCATCTTGTCAGGGTCGTGGTAGTAAGCATCTGGCAAATGGGGTAAAACGGCATCTTGATTGGCTTCAGTGTTGAAAACGTGCGGAAAATAGCCTTTGGCCATTTCTATCATTCCAAATGCTTTAGGCATTCGACTCAATGGCATGGGCCAGTAACTCAGGGCATCTTTAAACTGCACTTATCCCACCTGCATGGAAATGAGCGTGGCTGCGTTTAAAGTCACTATAGGACGTTTGGTGCTTTGTTCCGTATAGTATTTCAGAAGAAATTGTCCATCGTATCCCGAGAAATTGTGAGCCATCACCGTGGCATAGCGATGGCAATCTCCGTAACGTTCGATGTTCTCTTGACTCCACGTTTCGTCGATAGGGTCTAAGATCCATTGGGCAAAATCGGCCAGCGTGTTTGGTCCCCGGAAGATTTTGTCACGTCCTCCAGGAATCTTGCTAAGGTGGGGGCAATGACAAAAGATCATTTCTTGGGTGCACTTCTTGCACTCTCGATGAGCCACGCAGAAATTAGAAATTTGAATGCCGGTCTCTTGGATGCGTTCGAATCGAAAAAGATAAAATTGACTTTCTTCTTGTGGCTATCTTCTTCCTCATCCTGTTGAGGCTGATATTTTTAAATGAAACATTTCGTGTTTCAAGTCCATGATTTGGTGACAAATGTGACATCATTTCTTTCCTGAACATACGCGAGCCTTGGTACTATTGGTACGTATGCATTGTCCACAAGTAGGGCACAGTTTCAGGGGTTGGAAAGCATATTTCCGCTGTGAACCTTTCGTCTTCAGATGTTGTTGATAACAGGGAGGGCTGACAAAAGTTCGCTGACGAGCAGGGCATTGTACTCGTTCTTGTCCTTCGTCAAGATTGAGTTTAGCGGCCAAACATCCCTCACATGTCGATCCACAATGCTTGTGCTACTCTCGATTGTTATACCCATAGTCACACTTCTCACAATAATAACAGTACCCCAGGAAAGCGGTGATACTGGTAATGGCATCAAAATGTTCATCATGATGACATACGTGAATGTATTTTCTGTCTTTGAAATTTTAGCCTCGAAACAGCATAGGTCCGCGCACTTCTTGAGGGTGTACTTTCAAAGTGTAGCGTGGAGCTAAGACGTCTTTGTTGTTTGGCTCGGTTCAATTTTCGAATAGTTTGTCAGGCTCTTTTCGATTCTGCCGTGTCGTTTTTGTCAGCATACGTTCATCTCACCACGATGGCATGAGTTAAACACATCTTGTCTTGAGGGTTATTAATTCGGACGAGGCCTTGTATGGTTCTGCAAAGGTCGTCCACCAAAAACACCTTTTTTGCGTCCGGTCCCTTTGGGAAGATAAACATGGGCCATGTACAGTGTCTGTCTTCCATCGGTGATGTGAAACTTGTCGTTGGACTGCTGCTCGTGTTGAATCTTGTCGATGACTGAAGAAGGTCAATTCTGCTGGCCTGCTAAACTCGATCCAAACAGTGTTCTTCAGACTGTCGTGATAAGCAGAAAGTGTTAATCTATCGTCTTCGTTGGCTCGACATTGTCGTTTCACTGTAGTTAACAAAGAATCCCACAAATCGGTGATGAACCTCTCTGCTTTCTCCAACGGTACGTCGGACTTGAAATCTTTAAACTTCACCGTGTACGTGTAGGCTATGGTTCTAAATTTTCTAAAGGCGTGATTGTCTGTCTCTCCAATGTGGTAGTAGTTTTCAGGGGTTACCGGTGATGGACTTTGGTTTGACTTTGACTCTCTGGGTCTGGATTCTGGTTCACTCATGTCATCTTCAAAATCGCTGGCATGAATCTGAGCCAAGACTTTAGCTACTGTGCGAGGCGATAGGTCAAGTTTCTGCCTCTTACTTTCTTCTCCTTTCATCGCGAAATGGTGTGATCATTTTATCTTGATTGCAAAATGTCAGATGACTACATTTTAAACGCCACGGCTCCCTATATATCAATGTACGGTCAGTGTCTTGCCTAAAAATATTCATTTCACTCTCAATCCTACCAGAAAGATGGAAGAGCTAACACACGTGGACTACCCCCCTCCTTTCGAGAGAAAATCAAGATACTTGCTATATCTGTCAGAAGAAAGGGCATTGGTCTTCAGAATGTCCAAAAAGTCAGAGCAAGACAAGTATCAAAAGAGACAAAGGTCAAGATACCTGTTATCATTGTCAAAAGAAAGGACATTGGTCTTTAGACTGTCCTAAGAAACAGCAGGAGCAGGAGAAAGAAAGGGTTCCGAACAGGAAGAAGAGGTAAAGGAAGAACCCAGACACGTTCAGCAAGAGTAGAAAAGAAGACAAGAAGAAAGCGAGGAAGAAGAGGAAAGACCTGTGACAGTGAAGAAATTTAAAAAAAGGAGAGAGTGAAAAGACAATGAAGAAGTCAATGAACTTTTTAAAGCTTTGTGTTGTGAAATTCGATTGTAATTTTTAATGAGAATGTAATAGAAAGGAAAACGTAAGTGTCCCTTGCTTTTGATTTTTATAATCATTCGAACTTACAGTCAAGCACTCACGCACGTACATCATGGGGAAAAAAGGGGCATTTTGAGTTTTAATTTATTTTGGCAAAGGTTGAGTAGTCTCTTTTCGAGAGAGATGGGTAGCCCTGAAATGGACCGTTGTGTGTTTGTTTTGGGGGGTTTTTTGTTGTTTTTTGGGGGGAGGGGATGGGTTTAAAAAATAAACTCAGGAACGGGAAGTAATAAGCTTTAACTGCCTCATCCCTTTGCCATGGCCAAGGCCTACTTCTGGACCTGCTACTGTCGATGATTTGGTAGAAATCACTATGTTGGTATCTCAGGTGTAGTAGGTGTGTGGACGGGGTTTGAGTGTTTGGCTCGGGAAGGTCATTTTCTCTTTGGTCGTGTTAAAGAAGTTTGAAACATTTCTTTCAGACTCATTAACTCTGCCAAAATGTCTAAGTGTACCGGTACCGTTTGACTTTCACCGCCCTCCTGCTCTCCTACACCTTGTTTCTTCTCTGCTTCTTCTTCCTGTCGTTTTCTTCTTGAATCTTCTTCTTCTCGCTGTTGCTATTAAATGATAAAAGCTTGTTCTGCTTGTTCTGCTTTTGCAAAAATGTCTCCAATTCTTCTTTCTGCCTCTGTTTAAAATCCTCGAAGTAAAGGTAAGGAAGGAGAAAGCGGCAAAGATGCTGGTACCGGAACAAATTCTTGTGAAGAGGAGAAAATCCGCTAAATCCCGATTAAACTCGTTCTCTTGTGGAAGTAGGATTGTAGTTGTTTTAGTAGCCGCTGCTATGCCATTACTTCTCGTCTCCACGGCCAGTGAACCCTAATTCAATGTGTTCTTAGTTTCCGTCATGTTCTAACTCTGTCGCACAGACGTTAGCGCACCTATATAGGGAATGTGACGTCACTGGTAGCTCCCTTCGGATTGGAAGACAGACTCCGCACTGTGACTGAATTTTGTTAGAATTAGTGAAAGAACTCAATCCGTTTCGATCCGCCTTCCACTATAAATAACCGAGGTTCACCTCATTCCATTCACCTCTTCTCGTCACAAGATGTGGACTAACGTAGAATCGTCTACCCTCCTATCGTTGGTGCTGTTCCACCCGGCCTATCCCATATATGTCAAATAGTCACGGGCAATTACCCAGATCATACAGACACCCCTTTGGAAACGAAGTATCTATGTGGGGAGACAAGGCTGTTGGAAGAGAGTCTTAATCTACGGTCCAAATGTCAGACGAAGTTTGAGGAAGAGAAGAAGATCCGTGCGATGCCCTCTATGATAACTGAATGGTGTTAACAAAAAAAAAAAAAAACCCTTGTCAGGGCTACTCCATTGCCTCGAAAAGATAGCTATTCTCTCTTGCCCCAAACAAAATTTCGTAGATTGTATAGTTGCTTGTGTGATAGATTTATGTCCCATAAAGCTGTTTGTGCGATATGTCTATGTCTATGTCTCTAACCCTGTCTCTAACCACGTCTCTGTGCCTAGCCTCGTGGGGAGACAAATAATGTAACCCTTGACTGGGATTTCCTTCTCTCGGTCCAAACCCAAACATAGATTCTATATGTCCCTATACAGTCCCACTCCTTTTATACCTTTTGTCCTATAGTACAAAGACCCTGTCTATTACTATATTGTCCCTATAAATCTTGTCCCTATAGTGAAAACACCCAAATTTAACATTGAAGTTCCATTGTCCCTATGGTATCCCGATTCACTACTATTTTGGTTTTAAGTGCAGGCAAAATATTAAATACAAAATCAAATTTTGTGTGAAAAGCTAAGACATGCCTACTTCGCTGTGCAGGATCCACAATGCTGTCACAGGTCTACTTCGCCCTGCAGGATCAAGAAAGCTATCATAGCAAGTAAGTTTAAGAAGCAGGTCATTTAGAAACAAACAACACCAGATCAGGAGCCTTGAGGAGAAATTTTGTACGATCATCCGTTCATAGGAAAGCCCATTTTGTGATGCACTTTTCAAGCTTGCATTTCGGACAGTTTTCAAGAAAGCTCCTATAAGCAAGAATCTAAATGTTCTTGCTTCCCGCCTCCTTTCCCAACGCACACATAAAGACAACGGCAGCAACAGAAACAAACATCTAAACGCAACCGATGTCGGAAAAGTTATTCCTATGTTTAATGTTCGCCTTGAAAGTTAGAGTAGAAGTCTGCAGCAAATCAGGATTATCTTACGCTTTCGCAGTTATGAATCCCCCACTCCCCTCCCCAACGTTCCTTAGTCATGATTCCTCCATTCTCATCCCCAACAGTCCTCAGTCATGAATTCCCAACTCCCATCAGTAGCATTCATCAGTCAATAATCCCCCACTCTTATCCCTAGCATTCCCATGCAGCATCACCACCATCCTAATATTTAACCCGCTCCAAACCTAAATAATACAAATATGAGGTCGTCGTGAAGAGCTTTTACAATTTCAGTTTCATATTGTGACTTTGGTCGAAACGTTAAAAAGAGCAAGTTTTCTTTTCGCTAAGAAATACAATATTTTTCTTTAGATAATATTCTGTTTTGGAAAATTTGTTTGCCAATTACGAAAAATGAAATCCACATTTTGCAAAAGTCTCTTTTACCTGCGGTATACAATGGACTCAAAGGTTAAAATATTCCACCATCTAGAACCACACTGAAGAATATGACAGGGTAGTCAATGTTGTTCGGCATGATGGTTGCAACGACTTCACCTTTTTCTAATCCGAGTTGAAGCAACGCTGCCGTACACTTTCTGATGCAATTAGACAGCGCTTTGTACGTAAATTTCCTATCTGAGGAGGCATCGACCTGAAAGTAGAACTTTATCGGATAAATCGCATTCGCTAACCCAATGACTTAACTGTACAGTCGTGAATATGTACAGTTAACCTAATAAATTAACCTATGGGGGGAGGGGAGGGGGCAAAACGTCCCATTTAACAACTTTTGGTAATTAATGGCATGATTTATATGGTTGTGTTTTCAATTGGACAATTTATTTAAAGTATGCATTACGTCTAACATAATGGAATGATGTTTGGTTACAATGAAGAAACTAATTAGCAGAAAAAGAAAAAATGGTAAAAGTTTATAAAGGGGCATTTTGCCTCTATGGTGGGGCAGCACGCCCCCTCCGTGGCATTTTACCCCACAATGCATTCGACATCTGTAAAAGTTTGTAAAACTACAAAAATACAATTGAACTGTAAAATCAAGTATTATTCTTATATGGACATTTTATGTATGGCAAAAATGCTAACAGTACATACTGTTGCATCATTCAAATTAGCACAACAATGCTGATAAGCAAGCAGCTACAACAATGCCCAAGTCTAAATAGTCCCTAATTTCCACCGTTAATGAAGAAAAAGATAAAGCCCAAAAGTCGTGAATGTTCCTGGTAAATTCTTTATTACTCACACTTAGCACAGCAAAACTGCATATTGAGGGTGATGCCACAGGATTGTTGGCACCACCTGGAACATTCCTTGCACTGCGATCTGGAATCTTCTTTTAAAGGATCATCACTTCCTCCATATTCAAATTCGCAGTTTCCACAAATTGCTGTCTTTAGTATATGTTGTGTCTGCTGACAAGGCAAGATCATGTGTAGCAACTGACTTTAGACCCGAATCCTTTTTCCCCTTTTCATGGTCCTCTATACAAGTTGTCTTCACATTCTTAGATGGTTTTCTAACTATCGTTTTGTCCTCTCTACATGTCTGCTTCTTTTTCTTCTCCATTTCGTTCTGTTTTGAAACTTTGGTTTCATTCTGTTTGCTCCCATTTGCCTTTTGTATTTGTCATCGTCTTTCTTTGCTTGTCAATAAGCATTTATTTTTACGGTGATGATGTTAAGTTCATGGCTGATTCTGTCTTTCGCTTTCTTGTGCGCTGACTGGATATTTTAAGCTTTGGCGAAAGTTTAAGCAATATGTTCATAAATGTTGAATCGTCTGCATTTTTTGCATTTGTTATGAGATACCCCCAAGGTAGCACTTTCCGTTCTTCCAGCAAGAATTGGTTTGTCAAACATTTTCCGATTGCCTGTCTCCTCGACGGTGATGGCAGAGTGATGTGTTTGTTGATTATCAGGTGACTGAATGTAAATTGTTTTGTCTGTCTCTGGATTACCCGACCTATCCACAGTGGCTGTAGTACTACCAGCTAGCAAAAATTCAACCGTTTCGCTTGGTTCAGTTAATGTTTCTGCATTGTCAGAAATGATCATAACGTTTCTAAGCGATTGATCATCAACTGACATACTTCCCTCATTCGATATTTCTGTATCGCCTGCACCACCTGCAATAACTATAGGAATACCAACTGATTGTTTGTCAGCTGTCTTGTCCTCTTGAACAGATGTTTCTGCATTACCCGACCCCTCCGACATGTCTGTGCAGCCAGTAACCGACAGGTGATCACCTGTCTTATTTTATTCAATCAGTTGTGATGACATAGGTAGTGCTTGTGGACACGCATTAGGCCTATCCGATACTGGCTGAGGTTCATCAGTTACCACAGAAGGAGCGAAATCGTCATCTGTGAACTTAATTGGAATAAAAGGCCAAAGTCCGCAGGCTTCAAAACCAGTGACAGTTTTCTGCAAACTGGCAGATCGGTTATATGCTGCAGAAAAAAGTTCCCGCAACTTCAAATGCACTTATTCGTTTTCCTGGATTGCTTGTCATCTAGTTTCCAGAGTCCAAATTGAAAGCACTTTTTAGTGTGTTGCAAAATGTGACATCAAGAAAATATGACTCTGTCCACCCACTTGGGCTACACAAGCCCAGTGCTCCGGCTGGTGCGCCATTCATCAGTGATGGAACCATTCGTTTACGTGGCTGGCGGTGCAAAGGTACCAGCCGCATTCATGGCACATATTACAGTAACAGTTTACCGCTTGTAACTTTACCAAGCAATCTAACTCCTTTTGATGTAATGATGTTTATTGGCTTGTGGACAATACTAATGCCTGTTTCATCCATGTTCCATATTCTGAGACCATCAGCAAGTGTTGACTACCTGTGGCCGGTTAAAGTCCGCGGCTCTGCTGACACTGGTTGCCTCCGAAGCTCTAATGACTAGATTTGGATGCCGCTTCATAAAGCCTTTCAGCCAATCAATACCTTCTGCATTACCTTGAAATGGATGGATTTTAATATTCAGATGAACTGCTAAGTTGTATGCCAAACGCCGTACGTCAATAGTGGTAAGTCCAAATAATGTCTTTTCCATGGATTGGATGTGCTCCACTAGAAAGAACTCATAAGCAGGTTTGAAAACAGTAGTCTTACTTCCCAGTTTTGACACTCCAGGCTGCGAAACCTTCAAATCTCTACGTCTGCGCAAAGTTTTAGCTGAAATTCCATAATTCTTGGCAGCAGCTTTCAGTGCAGTTCCACAATGAACTGCTTCAAGAGTCACTCACAGTTAGAACTGGTGTCCCATAATTTCTTCGATCAGTTTTCCTTTTGTAAGTTCGCACCATCTGCAAAAAAGTATAGAATAATTTTAGGCAAATAAACGGTTAGTTGAAATGTGTACATTTAAATAGTCATGGGGCAAAACGCTCCCTACATGGGGCGTTTTTCCTCTATCGTACAGCATCGACAATTTAGCAATAGGCGGAATTAAAAACTGCTGCGAATCATGAAATAGTATGCATCATGCATCTCTATAGTATGTTGTTTAACAACATACGTACCCTGTTTAGATAGTTCCCGTCAAAAATACTGCAAACAAATGGATTGAACACTTTACAGGAAGATGCCAAAAAGTAATATTCTTGCATAAAAACCATGCGTGCGGCTGCATCCAACAATGGCCGCCATTCACAAGGCCTGTGTAACCAGGGCAAGCTGGCTGTATAAAGACCAGTCAATTTTCTAGCACAGGGACGTCAGGGTGGCTTGGGGGCGTTTTACCTCAATGTCAATGAGGCGTTTTGCCTCCCCCCCCCATAAATTACATATGTTTGATCACCATTGTTGCTTAATGTTATGATGGTCCAGAGCTGCAGAACATTTTTTTGAAACAGCAATAAGTGAAAATACATATTCACTACAGATATACATCTTAAGCTGTTTTTATATAGCTCATAGTAAATATTATCAGACCCGATGCGTGGCAGTTTTAAGCTTAATGCATCTGATCTTTCATGCTGTATCTGGTGTTCGATACGAATTTTCAGTCCGTATTTCCGTATACAAGGTGTGTGTGATTTTATTTCCATATGCATGGTGTGTGTGATATAGATTATTGACGCAGCGTTGTACAATCTTAGTCATATAGCTACGATGTCTGCAGTGTGCCAGTTTATAGTGGTTTTCTTCAGGCTCATAAAGAATACGTAAGTCATGCATGTAAGTGTACGTACTTCAGGCTCATACAGACTACACAGACACTGATGTGAAGTCATGCATATCAGTATACATATTTTAGACTCATAGAATAAAGGGACTGATGTGAAGTCATGCATATTAGTGTACATACATCATGCTCATATAGAATACAGAAGCTGAGATGAAGTCATGCATATCAGTGTACGTACATTATTGCTCATAAAGAATACAGAGGCTGAGATGAAGTCACGCATATTAGTGTATGTACATCATGCTCATATAGAATACAGAGGCTGATGTGAAGCCATGCGTATTAGTGTACGTACATTATTGCTCATAAAGAATACAGAAGCTGAGATGAAGTCATGCATATCAGTGTACATACATTATTGCTCATAAAGATTACAGAGGCTGAGATGAAGTCACGCATATTAGTGTACGTACATCATGCTCATAAAGAATACAGAGGCTGATGTGAAGTCGTGAACATCAGTGTACGTACATCAGGCTTATATAGAATACAGAGGCTGAGATGAAGTCACGCATATTAGTGTACGTACATTATTGCTCATAAAGAATACAGAAGCTAAGATGAAGTCACGCATATTAGTGTACGCACATCAGGCTCATATAGAATACAGAGGCTGATGTGAAGTCATGAACATCAGTGTACGTACATTATTGCTCATATAGAATACAGAGGCTGAGGTGAAATCATGTATCAGGATATATCAGACTTGCACGAAACTTTAGCAGAAAATCATAACGCTGACACTGGGATCGGTGGAAACGTTGTTGTTGTTGTTTTGAGTTTAACTCCATATCTCAGAGTAAAATTGGATATACGTGGTGGCCAGTATAGCTGGTGGAGGAAGTACCAGGGAAAACCTGGTAAGAACCACCTATCAACGGGAAGCTACTGGTAAACGTTATCGCATACTCACATACGTCGAGCCCGAGACTCGAACCCATATAGAATTAATATGTCTGATCGGTAAAGGCCAGGAAAGTATGAGCGGGATAGGATGCTCTGGTTCTTTTGAATTTCATAAGAAAAACTAGACCATTTGCTGAATACGTTTAACTTTTATCTTATTTTGCGGGGTTTGATAACAGAGTTTTGCATTATTTTCAATACTGATGTTTCCTGCATCTAAGCGAGGAAGAATCCGTATGCCAAAAGGCTGCATAAAATATGGTTTCTCAACATGCAATGGCTGGACAGACAAATGTATAACAGTTTGTAAAAGGACTTACCAGTGCCACCGTATCTTTAAAACTTGAACATTTTTTCAGCATAAACTCCCCAAGGTTAAAATCAGGAATATCAAAATCTGAATCTGATAATGTGTTTCCCCTCTTTGTTTTCACTTTCTGCCTGATCTCCATGTTTTCCAATATCTTAAGCGGGTCTAGGAACTATCACCTTCATTTTCTTATCTTCATCTTCAACTATCCAGACAGGACAACTCATCTTTCAATATTTCTCCTGAACCTTGATTCAGTTGCTATTTATTTTTTCTATGTCTTCATGTTTCTTCTTGTTCTCCGCTTGTTTTCAAAGTCAGCACGGTGCTGTGAACTTAGTCAATAATATTTGGAACCACGAAATGAAGCGGTCCACCCCCACCCCCAACAACATTGCTCTACAAGTCAAACGTAACGGTATGGAAAGTGTACGTAGATTTTAGAGACAAATCAGTCCATAAATATCAGAAGTTATTATTTCATATTCGTCATATTAAATTCAAAAATTTATATATATTATTTATTTTCTAAACTACATTTATAACTCAATATATAATAAACGAACAATATTTGTAACTGTTATAATTGGTTTTTAGTATTCCATTGTACATAACACTATCAGTGATTCCTCGTGTAATGGATGTAGTAACATGCTAATGTAGTTTTGTCATGAGAACAAGTCACGATTTGATATCAGGCATCCTTTCAAATGAGGTACTTTTAATGGTGGTAGTACATTGATGTTTTGTTAGGACCTGTAGGGGTAAAAAGCAATATATGTGAAATAAGATTTTTTTATCTTGGTATTAGTGGTATTATGTGTAGTAGTAGTAGTAGTAGTAGTAGTAGTAGTAGTAGTAGTTGTGACGATGATTGGCATTCGTAACAATAAGTGAAGAAGAATAACAAGTAGAATGACTATTTGATTCTTTACGAGGATCCCCAACCACCATACTTATCAATATTATACACATTCTTGTTACTTTTATTGCGAAAAGCACGAATCCTACTAGTTTAGTAATTCGTGTACAGTAACCTGGTTTTGAACGACACGTGTCCATATCCATGTGAACACTTCACATTACAGACACGTGTTAATTCCACCAAAGCACCAGCACAGAGTCAAGGAACATTACAAGCCTCTCCATGATATTACGACCATATGGAAAGAAAGAGGAAAAAGAGCTGATTATGATTTTAATAGTGACAAGAGCAATCTGATGGAGCGAATTGGTTGTAAGGTCAACTGTGGTGCCCCAACGACCTCTTGGGTTAAGGGATTGATGATGATGATGATGATGATGATGATGATGATGATGACAATCTGCTGAAGTAGTGCATGTACACATGTATTCAGTAGAACAATGTCTTACGCAGACGTCCTCGTTTGTACTGATCCAAAACTCACAATCTTAGTAAGAAAAAGTAACACTAGAAAGGACATACACATTGGCTTCAGAATCAAGGAAACAAACGCGATAAGTTTGTTCCGTATCGTTTTCCTCCAAAACGAAAGTGAAGAAAAAGGAATGGTGATTACATTTAGTTTTGTAACAAAGAAGTTAAGATTAATGTTTGAGTCTTCTGCCCTAATGATGCCACGTTCTGATTTAGAAAGGTGGATCTTATTAATCATTGATCAGTTCAACTATTCTAGCGAATGATGTAATTTGAAATGTGCTTTTATTACAGGCAGCCTGAATGTCTCTTACACAATACAACCAACAACGAATAATAGATCTTGCTGATGCAGAATGAACGATTACGGGGTCCATGCCGGATTACGATCAACTTAAGTATAAAGGTAAAATAAAGGACATTCAAACTTTTATCATTTAAAGTATGCCCTAATGTTTACTTAAAAATTGATGTCAATCAGTCGCTTAGGAAGTTTAAAAAGTCAAAGCACACGGCTCCTGGAGCATTAGATAATTATCTTGTGATAAAGTATTAATAATATTAGTCAATTACATTGTACTATTTTTCAAGGTATTGCAAAATGAGTTATCATCATTTAGCTGTCAAAATTTACCCTAATTTACAAAAATATATATGAATAAATATTTGGCTATTTTGCTTCCATATATTCGATGGTAAGAATAATAAAAATTTAATTATTACATACTCCTTTCTTTCTCCGTTAACTTTACATTGTTAGAATTGTGCAGTATTCTACGATACCGAGCACCTTTATATTGCACGCACGTTCACAAAACGTGTGCCTATAAATAGTATGGTGCATTAAGAACTACTATGTAAACAAATCATGTACACTCATGTAGTAGACTTTAGGTTTAAGTTTATTAGATTTGTTTGTGGATGAAGTAAAGCAGTTGTTTTGTCTATTTGAAAATAGAGATAATAAATTGAACAATGTGGACGAGTTTACTGAGTCACAAATAAACCTTTGAAACAAACAAACGAATCAACGTTATATTCGTAATGTTTACAGCAAACGTGAGAGACGCAGTATTGATAATACCGTTTTGATTATTTAGACAGTTATTGAGGAGAAATGTTCGTAACTTTTAGTTAATAAAATGGCTCAGACTATGACCACTTCTTGCTATGGTATATACAATTAGCATAGAAAAGCATAATGAGGGTAATATAATGGTATATACAATTAGCATAGAAAAGCATAATGAGGGCAATATAATGGTATATACAATTAGCATAGAAAAGCATACTGAGGGCAATATAATGGTATATACAATTAGCATAGAAAAGCATAATGAGGGCAATATAATGGTATATACAATTAGCATAGAAAAGCATACTGAGGGCAAGGGCTAGAAAAGCATAATGAGGGCAATATAATGGTATATACAATTAGCATAGAAAAGCATACTGAGGGCAAGGGCTACCGCATATCTATAAGAGACGTACCAGTTTATAAGTGAAAGTACTAAACTTGTGGGAAAAATGCAACTGAAGGTTTTGGACGAAAAGTTAGTGTCTCAGAACAAATTAGCAAAGACCACGAAGAATTCTTATTTGTGCTGGCTGAATGGATTGTCACAAAGTAGCTGCTTTGCATTTTCCGCGTTAACTTTTGGGCGGAGTTTTGTGCAAATTAATATTGTTGTTTTGTATTGATGAATCTGTGGTTATGTATTTATTTTGGAATTTTGTGATTACTTGCTTGATTACTGGAATTCGGTGCAAGGGAAATATTCCTTAGCCCGAAATAATTAGCCAATTACTAGGAGCAAATGTCACGGAGTGAAGTGTTAGTGAGTTTCCATGATGCCATGGTTTAGTTTTGGTGAATTCAGGTTACAGCCGCATGTGTGTCCCTTTCGTTCAATAGTCCCTATTAAAATCTAGTGGTGTATATTGGTGGTGTGACTGCAGTGGCAGTAGTTACGGTAGGAAACCAGTAAATTAAACGATGGAATCAACAAGAAGGGACTTAGCAGATACCGTTTATGTTACCATGACAGCACATGAGATGCAGTTGTACTGGCGAAATGTGCCTTGAAACCATGAACTGACTGGTCTACGGTGGCGTAGTAAAAATAGTTCCCTGTGTTACGGGATATTTGTATATAGTTTCTACGGCGTGAACTGCTGACGGTACGGAAAGTTGATGAAGAGAAACCATGCAGATGTGCCGCTGATAGATATTTGGCAAGTTGTGAGATCTGTGGTCTTGCATTGACTAGAGTAAAATTTATGTATAGAGTGGACACCTCGGGCTTTCTAATTTACAGCTGAAGTCTTTGGACATTTCAGCTAAACTTACGACTTCTAGCGGAATTGCGCCAGGGTTTGACACCGCTCGGTTAAGCAAATGCCCATGGCTTGTAACAATATTTTCCCATACAAATGCAGTAACCTTTAATTATCCTTCAAATCTCTGGTATTCGTTGTAATGATAAGCTATCTATATTTGTATGATTTGCAGTTCCTGTGTCGAGAAAAGCCCCAAAATCCTGTGATGAATTAGTACAAGCATTGGTATTATGAATTAGTACAAGCATTGGTATTATGAATTAGTACAAGCATTGGTATTATGAATTAGTACAAGCATTGGTAACTTATGGATGTCAGTCTGAGGCATATTCCTAAGCCACTGAAAGATATTGTCCAATTAATATTTCTTCTGCCAAATAAATATCACCGAAAGATTTATCCGCCATGCTTATTAAAGAAGGAAAGATGTTAATAATTTTGCTAACGTAATTCCGTAGCAAGAGAGATTTTGCACTTGATTTAAAGGGTTATATAGTCAGTGATAACACGAGTGATACTGTACAGTACGGAGCCATATAAATGTTCCCATTACAACGAATTCCAGGGATTTTAATGGCAATAATAATTTTGGACAGCGTTACCTTTCAGTATCAGCAGGTAAAATTCCTAAATCTTTATTCATATATGGAAAGAACAAAACAAATTTTAAACAAACGAATGATTATCTTTTGATATCTATAGATATATTGTAACAATGTTGATCAAACAATCTTGAACAATCAGTTCATTATAGGACTCCATTGTATCTCCTTTCTCAAAATAAGTCATTATTTGCCAGAATCCTGAAACTAGTATACACATATACATTTTTTATGAGGACTATCCTTAATAATTCACAATTAGAATAAATCAACGTTTTGCTCTTTATTTCAGTTAATTCTTATGAATAGGATGATTTCCTCATGTATTTGAAATGGTGAGGTTTGATTGTAAAGTCATATGCACCGGAATTTAAGCGTTCAATGAATATTTTCTTTGAGGCTCTTGTTCAGGAAACTTAAAGTGTCATATGTAAAATATTTGTTAATAAAATGCTGAAATTAAAGTTTAAATGTCAAGATCTTAATAAAAGCATTTTATTCATATTGCAACTTAATCGCAATTCCATATTGAAAGTCGCATCATTTTAAGACATAACCATGTGATCCTAGATACTTTTAAACTTTACAAATTGGTTAAATATATAATTGAGATTTTTACTCAACCATTTGCAAAATGAATATATTCTTCAGAAATTAAATACAAAAACAAGACTTGTATTCAGACGAAAACTATTTATTCGATTGCCTTATGTAATTCCGATTTTTATGTAAGTATGGTGGCGCTCTACAGTTTCGTATTTTGCATAGGGTTAGAATTTTAAAGAAAACGAATATCCCTGGGTTTCATCACTAGTTATACTGGCTATTTAAAAATGAATTTGTATATCTTAGGTATTGTTCAAAGAACCTTTAATTCCCCCTATTTTGGTGTATGATTGATGAGTGTAATATGGGTTATAGAGTGTAGAGCGTGGCCTTACTCCAGATGTGCACCTTTCAAAAAAGTGCTAGCTCCACTTGGTTATTTTCACATCCTGAACTTCAGAGGTAAATTGTAAAAAACATAGAGGCGATAACTTTTTTTACATTTTATAAATTTGGTAATTCATTCATTGCATTTTCAGAAGCTGGCATTGTCTAGTCTGGCAAAATTCATTTTCCCTGTTTTAATAGGTGTTAAGGATAATGTACTTTAGACAAATTCAGGCTGATTTTTGGAGCACAAGGGAGCAGTCATTTTACTTAGCAGTGTGCTAAGATCATTTGCAATTTCCAAAAGTACAATATCCAAAGAAATGTCAGCCACATTACATCAAAGTAGCATAGAGGTATTCCAACATTCTCTCTACTGTGCGTGTTTTAAATGCAAACAACTTCACCTTAAATACGTCACTCTCTCAAAAGTACATAATAACTGGTGAGCGCCCACTATGTAGTTTCAGTAGAGTTGACGTCACAAATAGCACGAGTCACATTAGCGAAAACTGGCATGATGACGTAACACAAATTGTATGCATGCCATTTCAAATAGTTGAAACTATGCTTTTGCTGGCATTTTCACGCATGCGCAAAATTCACTCTGTAACATTTGTTCTTTTGTGGAAAGTTAAAGTTTTCTTGACTATATTATGGTAATGATATATACACAGGTAAATGATAATATCTCATTTGAAATGCTCAAACTACCCCCCACCCCACCCCCACCCCCAACCCCCCCAAAAAACTGTTGGCCTGAAATCACTAGGGCAAATAATAATATTTAATTTATTACCTTCCAAAATGTATCATTAGCAAAATAAATAATTATTCGCACCATCGTGGCCTTGAAAAATATCATGAACTAACTGATTATTATTAAATACTTTATTGACAAAATAATTTGACAAATGGTCCAGAAGCAGGAAAGGTGAAATTTCGAACTTCCTAAGTACGTATGACTGACATCAGCTCAGCGTAGATTTTGAAGAAAATATTAAGCCTCAGTTTCAATAACAAAGCTCTACAATGACTGTCCTCTATTTTACCTTTGTACTTAAGTTCATCTTAACTCGGCATGGACTCCATAAAAACAACCGTAATCCTATATTCTGCACACCTTAACATCAAGTCCTCGTTGCTGTTGGTAATCCTGCAAACAGATCTCCGAAATGTTAGTAGCCAGAGGAAAGGTTTATTTCGTATATATTTCTGTAACTAAACCTTTCGCCATAGAATTGGTCTTGTGTAAAGTTAAACAAGGTTACTGAAAGTTTAACTTAATTAATACGATTCGTGCTTTCAGACTTATAAAAAAACTTAACAAGAATGTGAAAATTATTGATGAGAGTGATATTGATAGTGATTGGGATCGCGGTATCAGCTAGTGATACTACTTTTTATACTTCAACCACCGCTACTAATACCTCCCCTCATTACAACGTCTGCTACTATTATATCAACTAGTGATACTACTTTTTATACTTCAACTACCGCTACTAATACCTCCCCTCATTACAACGTCTGCTACTATTATATCAACTAGTGATACTACTTTTTATACTTCAACTACCGCTACTAATACCTCCCCTCATTACAACGTCTGCTACTATTATATCAACTAGTGATACTACTTTTTATACTTCAACTACCGCTACTAATACCTCCCCTCATTACAACGTCTGCTACTATTATATCAACTAGTGATACTACTTTTTATACTTCAATTACCGCTACTAATACCTCCCCTCATTACAACGTCTGCTATTAATATATCAACTAGTGATACTACTTTTTATACTTCAACTACCGCTACTAATACCTCCCCTCATTACAACGTCTGCTATTAATATATCAACTAGTGATACTACTTTTTATACTTCAACTACCGCTACTAATACCTCCCCTCATTACAACGTCTGCTATTAATATATCAACTAGTCATTACTTTCTATACTTCAGCTACCGGTTACCCTCATCATAACGACTACTACTACTACTACTACTACTACTACTATTCATACCAGTATAGAATATCTTATTTCACATCTTTTACTTTTCTACCACTGTATGTCTTAATAGAATTTAAATCTAGTACTGCCATTAAAACTAACTCAATTGGAAGGATTCGTGAATTCAAGCAGTGAATTCTTCTCATGCAAAATATTACATTAGCACGCTACTAAATCCATTACTCCGCAAAACGTGAAACGGAAAACGAAGAATTTCCATATAGTGTTAATGTTCAGTACAACAATAAAAGCAAACTATAACAGCAACAAGTATTGTACGTCTGTGATATATTGAGGTGGAATACTTATAAAAAGCAAATTAAGACCACTTTACAGCTGAGTTTTATCATCATAGATAATAATATGTTTCTATGATACAGTGACCACAGTATATGTGAAAGTAAGGAACTTATAGACAAAGCAGGAAATACGGTTTATGAAACACATTTGGCTGCTTCTACAAATTACTGGATGACATTGGTCGAACTTACCTATGTGAGTAAATGTATCTACTGATGATATACTTTTGAATCAATCCCATCAATTAAACTTTGTTTCTCATATGCAATGGCTGATAACAATATCCATACTGAAGGAAAGTGCATATGTAAGGAAATGACAATTCCTTATTGTACACCCATCTACTACTTCGCATAATGGAAAGCAACCTAAGAATATTATAATGACCACATGATGTAAATATGAGGTAACTGCTAACAAGGTTCATTTTAGTGTCCTCTGCCTATATTTGTTTAACTTTGTCTTTCGCATTACATTTACTTTCTATAAAGTTCATCTTGATATTGACCCATTGCATATTTAATCAAAATCATCTGCATTTATTGGAATTAGGACTTTCGTGGTCTGTGTAGATTTTGTTATCGTTTAGTCTAGCTTCCCTCACAGTGTGGTGATGCAATGATTTCGTCATGTTTCTTTTATTCAGAACATAGTTGAAATTTATGCAGTGGATTAATAGCCAATTGAATCTCTGATTATTTGAGATTAATTACATCAATATAGTTAACAAACACTAACCAATTAGTGGAATGTAGCAAATAGAATTGAGAATTTTGTTATGTATATTCAATTTGCATTGTTTGTTAGTTTTTATTTTTTATTTCATTATATGTAGTTGCCAACGTGTTATTGTGTGTTGGACTTGACCTTGTCCAAAAGAAAGTTCGTTTTCTACTTGACCTGAATCATTGACTTTTATATTCTGTCACGTTGTGTGAGAAAATTTGCTAACAATTCCTGCCTCTTGTTCACAAATGTCTTCCGAGAGAATTCTTAATTCAAAGTACTTTGGGTAATGTCAATACGTGTTATATAATATTACGACCTTCGACCGATTCTGGAAAAAGAAACTACCTGTCCGTGACTTAGCCATTGAGTCACAGTCAAGTCCGCGGTTGATTCAAAGTGAACCTTGCCGCAGTGGTGAGAAACTATATTTATTTTGCAATAAGCCAGTGATGTCAACGGTCGTCTTAGACTTAGAGACCGGAAAACCTGACATTAAAACATGTGTCAGTGAAAAGTCTTTCAACAAAGTAAAGCCCATCGCACCAACAATCTCAATGCTCATTACGTAGTCTTGTTTAAAAGCCCTAGAGATAAATCGCAAGTAGCCAAACAGTTAGGAACTCCTTGGCTGACATATGCGTACGACGATGTCACTCAAACCCTTCACGCCTATTTAAACGTGGATTTAAAACCCACGACCCTGATTATTTGCGATTTCTTACCCATCTGTTTCACCACTGGTGCCAAGATGGAGAGCTGTCGTGTACACGTCACCGTCGACTTAAAAAAAGTCTATGAAGACCTCGGACAATTTTGGTCTGTCTCACACATCAATATGAAGTTCCTTCAGTCTCATCCCCGTCAAATTGATTCGTGCATTACAAGGCATCAGTCGCGAAAAAAAAAATCCAGAAATACGTGCTCCTGCCTTAGAAGCCACTCTCAGAGAAGTCATACGAAATAGCCACAAAATAGCCACAAAAGACATAGAACTAGATTTTGTAGCGGACACACTCGGAAGGGGTGTGAGGAGTTTATTAACTCGGTCAATGCACAGTTGCCTGTAGTTAATCTTAACTCCGCTCAAATGTCAAATATGTGTACTTGTATTTGATGATCCGTCCGCTTACTGAAGTACCAAACATTTATTTAACTTCTTATGCAGCGCCACAGGAGACAGACAGAAAAACGTACACTATTTTTATAGGACTCATGAAATCATACCTATCAACAAAGACCGGATGAAATTTTTTCAGGCCTTACCGAGATATTTACAAGTAATCATGCGTGCTTTTCTGGCCAAGTGCCAAATAATTTATGGGGATATTATATTGGGGAAATACAATTTGAGCTTCCTGTGCATTCCTCTATATACAGTATTGTCATAGGATATATGTAGAAACTACGATAATAGATGGTTTTCGCCTTGCTGCGACCGAACACTCGGTCGTTGGTTGACGAGCGATCTCTCCTTGGATAGGTCGTTGGGTCAACAAACGTTTAGGTGTAATCATTGGCAGTGTAGGGGATATTGTGTATGAATGACCCTAGAAATACTTACAACAAAATTAATGTTAAAGTATGTATTCATATTTAGATGAGGCAAACCAAGAAGTTTGATTTATTTTAAACGGAATTTAATGTCATTCTATGATATCCCAATGAAAGTTGTCAGGCTATGATATCCCAATGAAAGTTGTCCAATCAAGTTGAACTCCGCTGTCTGTTATTATTAGGAAATAAAGTTGTTTTCAGGACATACCATTTTGTAAACTCCTAGCAGCGTCATTAGTACGATCCCAATCTTCAGTAAAATATAATTGTCAGAGGTCTCATGGGCGACATGTTTCTCAGATTAAATGGGTTGAATTTAAAAATCTAAAGTAATTTCTTCACTGTTCCCTCACTGTTCATGTAATATTGATGATAATAGAAGTGCCGATCAGTTTTGATAAAATTTTCTCATGTCATCAAAGATGAAAAGAACTAGGACTTTCATACGAAATGTATTAAGAAAGAAAGTTTGTAGAAAAAAGAGAATGTGTAGGAAATAATGGAATAAAATTCATTGTTTTTAACATTATCGATGAGGAGACAACATATTTAAAAAGAGAATATGTAGGAAATAATGGAATCAAATTCCTTGCTTTAAACTTTAAATATCGATGAGGAGACAACATATTTAAAAAACAATATAAGATGATGGACACATGATGGACACAAGTATTTCAACAGCAAAAGCCAGATGTTAACACTGGACACCATTTCAAATAGCTGAAACTATGATATTGATTACATTTTCCACGCATGCGTAAAATTCGCGTTGTGACGTTGTTCTTTTGTCGGAAGTTAAAGTTTTCTTTATTAAATTATGGTAATTATTTAAATAGTTAAATGATGATAACTCATTTGAAATGCTCAAATTGACGCACAAACTATTGAACTGAAATCATCTGGGCAACTTATAAGATTGAATTTATTATAATACAAAGCGTATTATTTTGAACTTTCGAACTCGTTAAATACCTATGATTGATATCAATTCAAAGTGGAGTTTAAGTAAATGTTAGAGGTCAGTTTGAATGACCCAAGCCATACAATGACTGTCCTTTATTTTACCGTTATAAATAAGTTCATCTTTATCCGGCATGACTCTATAAAAACAAGAGTAATCGTTTATTCAAGTGATCGTTGCTGGTGGTATCGTGAAAGCAGATCTTCGAAATATCCGTGATCGGAAGTAAGAAAAGTTTGATTCTTATTGCTTTCATAAATGCACTATATCATTCAATGTAATGACTGAAGTGATGATTGATTAGATAAAGACTCATCCGTATCAATCAGAACTTGGCATCATTAGACAGGAGACCAAAATGTAAATTAATTTATGTTTAATCTTTACTTATTTATTCAAAACCAAATGCGGTCATCATTCTTTATTCGTCACTTTAGTTTTGTAGGGAAACGATGCAATGCGCATTTTTTCGATTCTACGGCTTCTCTGTATGTTATTTCTTGAATATTATTTTTCTTGTTAGATTATCTACCTTGGGATATTTGAATGGATATATCTGCATAAGATGCGTTCCTTCTGAAAATGAAAATATTTGTGCAGACGTGCACAATGACAGCAGATTGTGCTTGTTACTATATATTCTTAAAGGCATAATCAGCTCATTCTTGTGCTTTTCTTAAGGTTGTAGTATCATGGAGAGGCTTGTAATTTTCCTAAACTCTTTGTTGTTGCTGATGGTGTCCACCCAAGTAACACATGCGAGCAGTCATAAATCGTTCGACACAGATGAGGTCTTGTTGAAATCAAAACGAGGTTAGTGAAAGTTTAAATGTTTCATCATCATTTAACTATGTAAACTCCGCAAAACGTGAAACGGAAAAAGAATAATTTCCATACAGTGTTAATGTTAATTATAACAATAAAAGCAAACTATAGCAGTAACAATTATTTTTCATTTGTGATATCTTGAGGTGGAATATTTTATAGAACCAAATAATTACTAACAAATCGTAATTTTGAAGACAAGGACACATGCGCCGGGTATACATATCACTTAAAGTCTATAATTTATTCCAATATTTAAGCAGTATTATTTCTAAAAAACATACGTTGGAAGTTTGGAATTTAATATGACCAGTATAAACTAATAACTTTTAACATATAAAGTCTGATTTCTCTTTAAAATCGATGTATGCTTTCCATACCGTTATGTTTGATTTGAAAAGTGCTGAGAGACGGGACTGCTTTGTGCCTTGGTTCTAAATAGTATTGACTAAATCGTCAGCATCATGTTGACTTTGAAAAGAATGGACCAGACA
>JAECUM010009019.1:0-27744 GCA_016617855.1 Megalonaias nervosa
TGCATCAGTTGTACTAAATTTTTACACTGTGTGCTAACATGGAATGCTATGAATATTTCATTTATTCTTAAGTCAGCTATTTGCATTTATATAGCATAAAATATTTAATAATGGTACAAGGGTTATCAACGATATTCAAAACATGGCCTTGATGCAGAAAAACTTGTATTATTCATATGACTTTTTAATTTATCATATATTTTGGTTTGAAATATTTAGTAATTATTTTAAGTTGTACTTTATCAAGTTAGACACGACTATCAGTTTGTGTTTCATGCATATAAAATGACAGAAAAATAGGGATTAGCAACCGTCTTCTTGATGACATAAAGGAAGCCATAGTACATATATGTATAGTAGAATATACTACAGTCTGCATTATTCATCATTATCTATTCCAAAAATGTTTGGCTTATATATTCCCTTTCTATTATAGCAGTGATAATGTTTTCGGACATATTTAATACTGTTTAAATGGAAAATTCGTAATTCACATTTTGTTGATGTCATTGTAGTTACTTGTATTTTTTCTTAGTTATGAAGACTGTATCTAATTGTATACAACTGATATTTGGGAATATATAATTGGTATGTAAGTTAAAAATGTATGTTT
Organism: Megalonaias nervosa; assembly: GCA_016617855.1. NCBI lineage: Eukaryota > Metazoa > Mollusca > Bivalvia > Unionida > Unionidae > Megalonaias > Megalonaias nervosa. Next base: position 614 of record JAECUM010009019.1, read on the forward strand.
CTTTTTGTCTCCTGGTCAACTTATAATTATTTTAGTGTGTGTATGTAGACATTTGGTAGAAGTCTGCAATATTCTGATTCGTTCATAGGTACAAACAAAAAGAAGTCTCTTTTGTAAACTCACTTTATGTGACATTGGTATTATTGTATTAACGCTTTAAAATTTTGGAGAAGAAGTTAAAATTTGAATAGTCTGTCTACGAGTCTAATTAAGACAAGGTTACAGATCAAGGGAAATAACTCAATGTCATGGTTGTTATTAAACTAAACGAGTTGGTTCCCTTTCTTAGTTTTTGTGCAGTGACTTCCCTTGGGATAACTAAGGAATATGACAAGACGAACAACACAATAAAACCCCCAAACAATTTGGACTATTTTTTCAAAAAGTTTTATTTTTATATTAAGTCTGATTAAATATCGGCAACGACCCCGTCAGCAAGTCAATTCCCCACATCACCTCAACGAACTCCCCATGTACCGCTGCACGCTTTCTCAGTGTGATTATCCAAGTATTAAATACCATTATCAATTCACCTTTAGGTATGTTGTTCACACACCAGAAAACTGAACCTCCAAATCGGTCTATGCCCCATCAGTCCAAATCGTCTGTCCATTAGTGAAACGGGATTCAGCCAACAATTACTTGGATCTAAATAAGAGCTACATGGAAGATATGGCAAAGTTTGGATATTATGCACCTTCAGGAAGTCTGTCATGACCGCAGATTTATTTACCAGTATATTGTCATGGAGTAGATGGATACCACGACCCGGGTGTCGGTACGCGGACAGGTGATTCAGTAGTGTTCCACAGCTTTTGCCAATACTTTGGAGGCATAAAAATGTCCAGTGACACTAGTCGAGTCAAGCCCAAGAACCTGGCCGACCGGACATTTTGCATCCGAAAATAATGTGCATAAAACTCTCTTGACAGTGCGACTACGACTCTGCTCGTTTTCTCCAATCCAAACGTTATTAGTTTCTCTCTAGTCGGGTTTAGGAACGTAAATACATGTTTCATCCACTGTGACAATTTCATTTAAATGCCCCTCGTCACTCTTTCAAATGTGGCGATTAGCTGTTTTACATTTTCAACCGATGTCTGTTTCTGATCATCCACAAAAAATGCGAAACTCGTCTTGCACGAACCTTTTTGTGCATAAGACGATTTTTCAATATACTAAAAACAACTGATGAATTAATGCCTTTGATAATAGAAATATCTTCCACTGTGTATCGAGCATCTTCACCAATTGTTCTCTTCACGTTGAAAACGTTCTTCCACAACATGGCTCATCTTTCATGGATTTGCGATCATTTATAAAACGAGGTAACCACCCAGAAATTGCACGATGTGACAGAGAATTATGTCTGTAAACTTTATCCAAGTGGGTCTTGATATCCGACGGCGTTTATTCCACAAGGAGCGTTTGGATTCTACAGTATGCTGTATACACAGTGGCAGAATTGCTCGCATGCTTTTCAGGCAGTTTTACGTCACTGTCATTTATATATGTTACGTCACATGCAGATTTTAGCTACTGACTGACATTAATTCAATGACAGGTTCAAAGAACACAAGGATTATAACCAATTATTCACAGCTTTTCAACCACTAATTGAATTAATATGCAAATCAGATCCCATCAGCATTTAATGAAACTTCCATGAGTTCATGCTGTAAGGTGATTTATTTTTGTGCTTAAAGTTAATAAGTTCTAGCAGTTAAAGTGAGTGTGTGTGCGCGCGAGCGTGTGTGTGTGTGTGTGTGTGTGATTGGATTTTTAACGTAGCTTTAACAATTTTGCAGTCATATCGCTACAATGTCCGCAGTGTGACAGTTTATAGTGATGTCTATCACTGGGGCATCATGCCGCAGACATGTAGCATGATACCCCACCCAGTCATATTATCCTGACTCCATGCCGACAAATCCTAACCGCTTAATGCTAAGCGTCTAGCGAGTCAGCTGTTAGTACCATTTTTATAAGTCTTTGGTATGACTCGGCCGGGGTTCGAACCCGCAACCGCCCGCATTCGAGACGGACTCTGTAACCGCTAGGTCATCGGAACGGTCTAGCAGTTATAGTAACAAGTGCATAGTAACGATACATCTTTACAGTTTATGCATCATCCCATTACAAAGTACCCAGAAGATGCCATTTTTGCATAATACCTTTGCAAACTACTAAGATGGAAGTTGTATTGATGAAAGAAATTATTGATTGATCCCTTTACAAACCATTTAGAAGGTTTTCATATCAACCCTTTACATATTACTTAGAAGGAAGTTGTGCAGATAGCGGTATTGTTGCTTGATTCCATTATGAATTACTTAAACGGAAGTTGTAATTTTTGTATGATTCATTGGCAACATAATTAGGCGGAAGTCGTACAGGTGACAATAATTTTAGTACGATCCCTTTATAACTTATTAAGATGGAAGCTGTATGGATACGAGTAATTTCTGAGTGATCCCTTTACAAATTACTTAGACGCAGGTTGATGTAGTTTGTGGTTTTAACGTTATTTTTCAGCATATGATAGCTATACATGGCGGCCATTATCTTTGTTGGTGGAAGAATCAGTGAAAACCACATGAGGTAACTACCGACACACAAAAAACATAATGGCAAGGTTTCTCTCATATCCAGCTGGTTGAGCCGAAACTTGAAACCACGCGGACAGAGGTGACATGTCAATGTTTTGTAAAGGCGAGCGTCTTAGACCGCCTGGCCACCCTTGGCCCCAAATAAAGTTGTTCGATACAATTAAGTTTGGTGTGAACAATTTACAAATTACTTAAACGCAATTTGAATTGTATTTAGCTGAGTGTACTTTAGTTTGAAAACTGCATGTCTCTCCAACGTAAACTGCATCTACAACAAGTCTGTCCTTTTCTACCATTAAGTCTGTCGATGGATTTTATCACGTATTCTTACATCATCAGTCTAGTTGTATCTTGGCTTATGTTGAGGTACAGTGTAATTAAGCAGAAAAAACCCCAACTTTTTGCATTTATCATTTGTATAAACTGTATGTACTTTAATGCATAATGTCATCTGCAATACAAGGTCACGTGTTACCTTTCGTGTGAATAGTGCTACACTGTTATCATTCTACAATGTGACATTTACATGTATATATGTGAAATCTGCCTGAACTCCGTCTCTCTTCTTTCCTAAACTATTCAAGTGTTAGAGTGGATTTATATCACTTTCATTCTGAGTGTCCTTTGTCTTACTTGTCCCTGTCTCTTCCTGTATAACTGTATTATGGCTTAACAGTAGGTGTCTCTCTCTCTCTCTCTCTCTCTCTCTCTCTCTCTCTCTCTCTCTCTCTTGACCGCTCCGGTGGCCTAGTGGTTAGAGCGTCCGCCTTGGATGCGGGAGGTCGTGGGTTCGATCCCCGGTCGAGTCATACCAAAGACTTACAAAAATGGTACTAACAGCTGACTCGCTTGGCGCTCAGCATTAAGAGGTTAGTGTTAGGGCTGGTCGGCATGGTGTCAGGATAATGTGACTGGGTGGGACATCATGCTACATGTTTGCGGCATGATGCCCCAGTGCTAGACATCACTATAAACTGCCACACTGCAGACATCGTAGCGATATGACTGAAAAATTGTTAAAGCTACGTTAAAAAATCATAATCACGTCACATCACATCTCTCTCTCTCTCTCTCTCTCAAACACTTTCAATCTTTACTCTAGGTGCCCCGAGTGGCCGAGTGGTCTAAAGCGCTCACCGTTACGGATCACTGCCATCTCGCCTCTGCCGGAGTGGGTTCGAGTCTCGGGCTCGGCCAATGTAGGTATGTGAGAAAGCTTGCCGGTAGCTTCTCGTGGGTCGGTGGTTCTTTCCGGGGCTTTCCCGGGTTCTTCCTCCACCATTTATACTGGCCGCCATGTATAGCCTATCTTGTGCTGAAAAATGGTGTTAAACCCTATAACAACAACATCAATCTTTACTCCAGCTCTTTCTCAGACTGTACATTGACATCTAATGACCTTTACCTTTAATCCCGCTCTCATTTTCAGACTTTATACGCTTACAGCTAAAGACTTTCACTCTATTGTATAATCTGCATAACTCATGACCTGCATAATCCTTATACAAATTTTATCCCAAATAAAAAGTTTAATGTCAGAAGTATTCCTGTAACAGACACACATTTTACAAAGTCCAAAGTTCCATGTATTCTTGCAGTTCTATTACGATAAGAGCTCAAAATTACGCACTGCTGTAAAAGTCAGTCCTGCAGTACGAAATGATACAAACATAACTCTCCCGTCTAATATTCATTCTTGATAAGAAATATGATCAAAGTATGTTCCATTCAGGTGGTCATGTACATAATACACCTGAACCAACCTGAAGTCCAGGCGGAGTCTACCTTTAAAATTGCGTCGTACGTGTATAGTATCTGATGATGTGAGAATCATGATAACAAGCAGTCTGCTATCGGCACAAGTCAACAGGAACAATCGTAAAAGACTTGTTTTGAACCATCTGCGTAGAAGTCTTTATTTGTGCTCCAGTAAAGTTAGGACACATCAAAGCATTTATGACCTCAATAAAGAAATAATGGTGCAGTTTATTCCATTAACTTTTTAATGCCTCACTCATCCATATTACAAGCATTGAAATAAAATTAAAAAAGGTGCTCACTTATAAACACGAGTCCAATCACGAACAGAAGCATATCTTTAAAAACTGACATTAAAGGACTACAACGGAGGAAAATATCCGTATCTCAAACCTGAAAATTAGCTCACAGTGACCTCCGTGAGATGCATCCACCTACTAATTTTGTTAGAGTATTTGAAACAGGGTCCAAAGTATTGAGTGTAATGAACAGATAGCTCAATACACACAAGTCACTAAAGCATGAAATTAGTCACAATGACCTAGTTTATGTTAAAAGATTACTCACCTCGATAAGCATCAACCATGAATGTTTTCTTAAGTGTAGATGAAATAGGATCTAATAAATTGAAGATGTAAATAATAGTGTGTGTGTGTGTGTGTGTGTGTGTGTGTGTGTGTGTGTGTGAGCTGAATTTTTAACGTAGCTTTAACCTTTTTTCAGTCATAACGCAACGATGTCTGCAGTGTGGCAGTTTATAGTGATGTCTAGCACTGGGGCATCATGCCGCAGACATGTACCATGATGTCCCACCCAGTCACATTATCCTGACACCAGGCCGACCAGTCCCAATACTAACCTCTTCATGCTGAGCGCCAAGCGAGGCAGCTATCAGTACCATTTTCATAAGTCTTTGGTATGACTCGGCCGGGGTACTAAACCGCGACCTTCCGCATCCAAGGCGGACGTTCTAACCAATAGGTTACCGCAACGGTTGTAAAGAACAGATAGTAAAAATAAAAAAAAAAATCCACGCTCAAATTTCCATGAGTGTAGGTGGAAAAGGGTCCAAATATAGAGGAAAACAAAAGAACAACTAAAATTATAAAGATAACACTAACCACGTCTATGTAAAGTTGACGTAATTTCGTAGAGTTCCATCCATATACCAGTCTTCCTATGGTAAGTGAAGCCCAGCCCATAATATTGATGGTATAAAAAACGAACTTCAGAAAATATAAAATTAAAAGTAGGTCAAACAGGTCTACTTTTCCCATACTTGAGATACCTCCATAAGATACACCTGCATTACCGTTTTCATGAGTGCATGTAAGCGCTCATTTATAATACTGAAAACATAACGAACGGACAGCTAAAAATGCAAATATCATTCTTATCAAAAATTAGGTCAAATTGATCCAGATATGGTATGGCTCAGTTACTCTTCTTAACATGCATCTTCCTACAACATCACCTTTCATACGCTTAGATTTAGTAGGGCATACGATCTTTACCGAAAACAAAATATGGAGAGGGCAAACTAATCTACAAACTAATAAACGAGCACACGAACGAACTGACATGACCTTATATCCCCTGTCAACTTGGATGGCGATGGGATTGAATCTAGATCAACTTCAACCTGCAATTAGTCAGCGTTATGTGATATGAACTGCTGTCTTTGCGAATATTATTCTCTACTTAAGCTGCAGCCGTAGCTTACATGTAGGTTTTCTACATCAGAATTATTCCGTTTGAGAAAAAAGTCTTTCTGAAAGAATCAATCTTCAATCTTAATTCTACAACTTCATCACGTATTTCAAATGTTCACCAGATTTAAAAGCTTTGGGGTAAGCAACCGTGTATAAAACATTACCTGACCGGATTCTCGGGTGCAGCATCGGGAGTTCTATTTTGCAATTCTTGTTGAGCTTCCTTCAGGGCATTCTCCTTTTCCTCCAAAGCCGTTTGTAGACTTAAACAAAAAACATATAATTATCAAATAAATAATTTAATGTTTCAATGTTTTACTTAGAACAATCTCACGACGGCTATCCAATGATAATGTTAACTGTTACACCGGGATGGTTCAGTGTGGTAATACGTAATCTGGGATTTAAAAAAAAAAAAGATTTTACCATGAATAAAGTGTAAAACAAAATTAAATGATTTCGACATTCCAGAAAGTTGAGTACACACTATACCATATCTGAGGTTGACAAGCCCAAGTACACTGAGCAAACTGTTTTGAGGACCAAACCCTGTAATCTAAAGGTGCAAAGCAAATGTATCTCCACAGCACGATTCGAAACTGAGAGTTTCATAAATTTTCCTCAGAATTGACTTCCTTCAAGACTTTGTTGCAAGTAGATTCGATGTTGAAAGACAAAAGAATCCCCTACAAAACTGGTGTTTTAATGGGCAAAAAGAATTTCCAGGAATGTAAGATAAGACCATTTCATGCTTTTAACCGCTGTGTTGAAACTCCATGCATACCTGATATTCTTCGACAATAACAGATTGTAAAATTAGCTACTGTAGTGGATATGTTAGGTGTCAGATTGGTATCATGTTCATTTCGGACCAAATCTACATCATTGGAAGTGTTTTTTGCTGAACGTCTCATGCTATTATGACCATCCATTCATAGGAAGTAGCGAGAAAAATATTATCAAGATGCACGATTGGCACCATTTGCATTTAAGGTGAACTAGTTATCATAAGAAGTTTGTTAGTGAAATCCCCATGTTGACCTAGCCATCCATCTGACAGGAGGAGAAATAACAATATTTTCAAGATTGTCATCATCATGGGCATTCGGATGGTCAGTTTGCAACTTTTCATTCAGGGCCAACTAGACACCATAAGAACTGTTCTGATCAGCCCCATGTCAAAGGGATTTTCCATCCATTCCATCCAGTAGGAGTAGCGATAACAGGTTCATGATGGCCACCATGATTTCCATTATGGATATTAGATCAACGCCATTTTAATTTAGGAATAATGAGACAGTCGTTTGGTGAAAATCCCATGTTGTCATAACTTTCTCTTCAGTACAGCAACAATAACATTTTCAAAATAGCTGCAATAGTGCCAATATTGGATAGCAAAACTGCACCATTTCCATTTAAGAGCAACTAGACATTATAAGAAATCTCCTGGTGAAAGCACAAAGTCGCTATGGCAAGTCTTCCAGGAGAAGCCCCTATATGATTTTCCAAATGGCCGCCGTGGCGGCCATATTGGAGGTCAGATTGGCATTATTTTTAATTTACGACCAGATAGACATCACAAAACAATTTTGCAGTGAAAATACCATGATGTCATGATTAATTTTTCAGGAGAAATAGCGACTTCAAAGTGGTGCCGCTCAGATATATTCAAGAATTGGGCGCACCATTAGATTTAGGACCAACTAGGCATGATAATTTCGTAAAACTCCAATGCTGATACGACCATCAATTCAGCAGTTGCAGCGATAACAAGCGCCTCACGATTTGCAATAGTGGTAGCCGCATTGGATGTAAGATCGACACCACTTTAATTTAGGAACAACTAGACAACGTAAAAAGTCTTCTGGTCAAAACCCCATATCGTTATGAGTTTTTGTTCAGGAGGGGAAGAAATAACAAGAGTTTCAACATCGTTACTGTAACGGCCATGTTGTACATCAGACCCTACCATTTTCATTTAGTACCAATTATACTATATAAGATATATTTCTGTGAAAAAGCCAAGCTGATATGGCCATCCATTCAGCATTGGTTTAATCATCATTTCAAGATTGCTCAGGAACAAAAACGTTGCTAAAGTTTCTAACGGAAATCAAAGATTGCGAGGTTGAAGAAAATACAGACAAAATTGTCAACACACATCGGAATCTGATCCTTAGAATCTCACATTATCGAACTAAACAGATAAAAAATTTCTCATGAAGGTGGCTGTGGTATGTGGTAGCTACATTGGATCTGCAAGTGCACGACACCATTTTCATGGAGTAGCAATAAAAAGAAATTCTTGATGGCCACTGTGGCTGCCAATATTAGCAATCAGATCCGCACCAATTTCATTTACAACCAACGAGACACAGTAAGAAGAATAATATGATTTGGTACTCAGGGTACTACGGGAATTAAAATTAGTACGCAGGTTAGCGTAGGCGGACGGTATGGGCACACAACGGAATGGTAATGGTAACAACGTCAATCGGTTTATTACGAGTTAGCCCATATCGTCTCCCTCATGTAACATATAAACCTAAGCATGTGTTTCACAGGCTGGACGGTATGGTCACGAATGGGTATAGCAATTTTGTTATCCTATCCAACATTCAGGTTGTGATTACTATCCATCAAACAATTGCGATTACTATCCAACACACACACACGCACAGATATATATATATATATATATATATATATATATATATATATATATATATATATATATATATATGCTATCCTGGACATATGTTTATATACTACCCAACACAATCTTTGATTACTCTCCAACAGATCTTCTTTATTACAATCAAACACATACATTTTGATAAACTATACCATACTCGATGTTTCATTACCATGAAACAAACATTTTTTGATATATTTCCAAACACTCACATTTTGATTACTATCCATCGCATACTTTTTCATATAATATCCAACAGTCACGCGTCATTGCTATCCAACACGACGTATGTATTGATTAAAAACCCCACGAGGCGTAAGATCTAAAATCTAAACAAAGGAGTGTGAAATATGCACACAGTATCATATACAAGAAAGTAAGATCAATAAAACGACTTGAACAAAACACTACAAATGTGTAGATTGGCAGCAGAAATGTGAAAGTGCATGTTTAAATGGATCTGGTGTTTGTAAAATAAAGTTAACAGTTAGTTTTGCTTCCTAAATCAACATTCTCGTCTAATAAGCCCTGCTCACTGAAACATCAACTTTTGAAGTCAAAGGATTCAGGCGTGTCCATTTCTTATCATTTACAAATACCAGAACAGTAAACAGGAACGTATTTACATGGCTGACAACGCGGTGGAGTCCGACTAGACTTCCAATTATCTAGTAGAGTGTCATTTTGCCATCAATGACCACTACGTTTCTATACTAAAGAAAATATATAGCCATAATGTTCACAAAACCACCTTTTTATTGTATCATCGCTTCTGGAGTACTCGCGATCAAAACAAGTTACTAACTTTTCTAAGAGAAATCCAAGATTGCGCTGATGAATAAAATATAGACAAAGTTGTGAATACACATCGGAATCCGATCCTTGTAACCTCGTATTTTTGAATTGAATAGACACAGCACTTCTCTTAAAGTCGATGATATCATTTTATGGACGTGGTGATGTATAAGATCAAAAATGATTCCTGGGCGATGATTCTGAAGCGTAAGTTCGTCTTTAGTTACACAAAACAGGATTCTAAGAAGGTAAGTACAAGATACAAGTCAGAAGGAAATGAAGTCATGTGTTCAAACTTCACTTTTACCTTGAAAATATCTGTCACGTAGGTCAAAGCACTGATTCCCAGTACGATTGGTATTCTTTTGCAAGAGAGCTTCGATGCGTTTTGTTTCCAAAAAAAAGGTCAACAGAGGTAAGGAGTTGTCCATTAAGTCTTTATAACACTTTTGCAAAATATTCTCGTCTGAAATGAGAGTTTGTACACCTTTTAGATGCTCTTCCAAATGGTTTTCTTAACGCATCATCAAACATGTATCCAGCTGTTTCTGCCTAGTATGTTCGACGTGTCAACCATGCCATGACTAGGAATGTAATTTATTCCGCCAAGTCAAGAGCAAAACGTGAGACTAAGCAGTGTACATGTTCTGGCCAAGCTGACATAATGGCTGTATTTTTGTCTTCATCATTTGTGGTTTATGACCACTGTTTTTCTGAAATGAAAATATATTCATCGTCTATTTCAATAGGTTAGTGCTCCATATGTTTTATTAGTCGAAGATTGCTTCACTCAAACTGATTCCCAGAGTATTGTAAAATTCAACATTTTGGATGGCATTCAAGGTGCTGGCCAGAGCTACTGCAGCCTGAAGTTGCACACGAAGTTGGCCCGATTTTAAGGGTGGAAATGTCCCTTGTCGCTGCCTAGGTCTGGAGTGGAATCAAATCCACACAAGGTATATCTTCGTACATAATCGTCGCACAAAATTAACGTGGCTGCTGTTGGCTTTTATCTGTCTCGTGGCTTCAATTAATATGAAGAAAGATCTCAAGTATTTTGTCTGGGCAACGTTAAGTTCAAAAGATCAGGAACACTACGTCTGGCCGCCTAAGGTGACTTCTCTCGTTGACATGCTGAAATGTAGGAACTTGAAAGGAGTTTGATCATAAGCTCCGTCGGCGGCTCCATTGCTGACAATGCCGAGGAGCACATATTTTGTTTCTGTCCATGAAAAACGCGACCTTGATCTTGGATCAGAATCCAGTGGCAATGGTGAATGTTTCTACTTCCATTAATTGTAGAGGACACTTACCTGTAGTTCTGTTCAGAACTGAGCTAATGTCGTTTCCCACTTTAAGGAAGATGTTCATGTGACGCATGTAGAGTCTGACTACTTGTTGTTCGTTTCGTACTTGTTAGCACGAGGCATAACATGTTACACGGAACTACTTTGACTCAATCTCAGATGTACATCGACTACATTCAACAAATACCTGTCTTGAATCCGCACGTCCAATGCAAGCCATCTATCATTTGTAAACTACACCCTTGGCAGATCTTCTTTCAGCGGTCGTTAAATCAAACATTACGAGAATCGTCATTCGCAGTTAACTCGGTGTCGTTGACCTTGTCCAGCGTATAAGTTTTCCGCACCATTCACGCATCCAGTGTGTGTTCTTGGCTTCTTTTCCGTAACTCCAAAGATCTGTAGGAACGTTCGGTAAGGGTAAGTGTCCATGCTGCTACTGACACATTTGCTACCAAAGTACAAACCATCTTCGCTGATCAAGGAGACCATGAACTAGCTGACCTTGATTTTAAATTCTACAGACGCTAAAGTAGTCAAATATATAACTGGATGTAATTCTAGCAAACTGAATTCTTGCACCGTCATCGTCGACGGTGGCATGGTAAACAGGCCGAGTTCTGGCTTGGAACAAACGCAAGCCTCTGGGTGCATTATTTTGAGTTATCAAATAAAAACTGCTCAATTCTCTAACAGTTTGTTTTTTTCTTCTTTTATCATTCTTGTTTTGAATGTGTCAATGCTATGTAACCTTAAATGTTTTCTATTTTCTTTCTGCCTTGTCCTTACTGTGGCGTAGAGAAGCAATCGATGCCTTCGTCAGAAGTCAAGCGAATTTACTGGGGAGTGTCGTAGGAGGTCCTTTGCTGCCTGAATCAACAACTTTATCCTGCTTGCATGAAAGCTTCTCTAGAACTGACATGGTCGATAAGGTCTTGTCTACCTTGCTTCAAAACTGTGTTTTTTAAAGAATGCAATATTCTAGTCATCGTTGGTTTCAAGACAGGTGCTACCGTACGAAAAGCTGATTTTCATCTATCTCCCAAATCACGCCCTTGTTGTCCATCAGCTTCTAGGTACAGAGGGCAGATCAGTTTCGATACAATAGAGAACAGGTTTCTAGATATAGTTTCACTATGAATTCTTTCTCTTTCAAGCACAGAATACATTGTCTAAGATCTGCTTTTAGACTAATACTGACAGTCAACATTAGATTTATTGACACAAAGGCAGTGAGGATGGACAAATTCTCGATGAGCATAATGTCTTTTCCTCTTCATCGTAATGAGCTATGGTAGAATCCACTTTGCAAGAAATGACTCTCAGCAACGGAACAGCTGTGTTTCCTATGACGCTGTACTCAACGAATTTAGTCTTTCGTTTAATTTGACAGGGTTGCATACAATCTTGGGCAATGGATTGTGGTTTTAATGTCTTTTGATAGCGGTGCTATGTTCGTGTTTCCGCCCGGAATAGCAAGCAAACGGAGAGAGAATCGGACAGCTTTTTTGGCGTCGAAAACATCGAACATAAGACGATGAGGAATGGCATAGTTGTCGGCCAGTACACGTCTGAGAATTTTCCCCAGTGCTGATCAAGACAACAGCTAAAATCGTATTGATGAGATGTTGAGGTGTGAAAAAATATCCTGTGGGAATTCTCATAGTATTAATATTCAATAAAGAATTCGATACCGATGGTATGTTTGATTCATAAATGAAAGATCGTTTTTATCCATGTATTCTGGTCTCAGAGGAAGCGCTATATAAAAAATAAATATTTTCCAAACAGGATTCCAGAACATGGTTGCTGCTGTTATTGGCAGATGACTGGTGATTGGCATGGTCGAGGCTATTTTTGCTGTTACTGTTCTTAGGTCTCATCCCTTATTTCTTTTCTTCCATTTTTCACCTTTTAGTTTTACCAGTGCTTTCATTTCATCTCGTCGAGGAGCAGGAGAAGGTGTCAACAATGTTGTCGAACTAAGAGGATGAGATGGAGTAAACGGGGTTGGAAACGATCCTCTTGTTTTGTGCTATCCTTCCTTCCTTGTAGATGTGTCAGTAGTGAAGGGGAACGATATAGCCTCACGTAGACTTCAATGTTAAATTTGGAGGTTTGCAGTATGGCCTCAAAATTTATAGCCTCACGTAGACTTCTTTGTTAAATTTAGGGGGTTGCACTATAGCCTCAAAAGAGAGAATGGAACAGGATGGGACTGTTTAGCCTCAATGGGAAATGGAACAGGGCGAGTGAGTCTATATAGGGTCAAGGGTGTGATAGGGACAAACACAATAGAGACATAGACATAGAAACGTGTATAGAGACAGAGACATAGACAAACAAATACACAAACATGGCAAGAGAGAATAGATATCTGTTCGAGGCCATGGAGTGGCCCTGAAAAGGGCCGTTTAGCTTTCTTCTACTTTCTCTCCTCCATTCTTCTTTTCCATCAGCCCCTCATCTTCTTCAGGACATTTTTCTTCTTGTTCTTGTTCTTCTTTTTCTTATCCTTCCATCTATTTTTAGCTACAACTTGTGGAAAATCCTATGGAAAAACCCAGTAGATATTTAAAGCCTCAAGTTGTGTGACGATCCTGTATAAAACCCTAGTATCTATTTATAGCTACAACCTGTGGAAAGTCCTATCGAAAAACCCTAGGCCTATATTTAAAGTCTCAAAATTTCCAGCTTCAAAGATGTCACAGTACTGGACACTAGGGGAATAATGTCAACAGTATTGCAAGTAGCTGGCTTGAATACGCGCTACTGTAGGTAGTTAGGTAGGTGAAATGAATTTGATAGGGATAAAGGGAGTTTAATAGGGACAAACAAAGACCAATATACACATACATACACACACACACACACGTACGCGCATGCACACATACACACAAACAAACATACGCGCGCACACATACACATATACACAAACGTACGTGCGCACACATACACACATAACAAGCACACACACGTACGCGTACGCTCAAAAGCAAAAATATACACAAGAACACAAAGAGACACACAAAATATACGCGCAGGCACACATACACAAACACAAAAACACACAAACGTACACGCGCACACATAACAAGCACACACACGTACGCGTACGCTCAAAAGCAAAAATATACAAAAGAACACAAAAAGACACACAAAATATACGCGCAGGCACACATACACAAACACAAAAACACACAAACGTACACGCGCACACATACACACAAACAAACACACACACAACGTATGCGCGCACACATACGCACAAACATACGTACGCGAACGCACACAAAAAATACAAACACCTACGTATGCGCACGCACACAAACAGAAGGACCAATACACATACACCCCCCCGAAACATTATGTGTTAGCCTAGGATGTAAACGAAGAAGATGAAATTTCACAAAATAGACTATCCCTTACACCACAAAAATATTATCCATCACACCACTATGCTATCCAACATATTATACTCACTATCCAAAATGCCTTGTGTTCGCTTAGAATGTAAGAGGAGATGAAATCTCACAAAATATCTATCCCTTGCACCACAAAAATACTATCCATTACTCCCACTATACCATCCATCATATCATACTCACTATCCAAAATACCTTGTGTTAGCTTAAAATGTAACAGAAGGAGATGAAATCTCACAAAATAGACTATCTTTTACACTACCAAAAATAATATGTGGAAAAACGCTAGTATCTATTTATAGTAACCACTGGTAGGAAATTCCTTTTGAAAACTTCGCAAGAAATGTATCCAATGAAAAGGGGTCGTCGTGTACAGTGCGTTTTAGTGACTTGCTTCCTGGGATTTCGTTTACCAGCCGATTTCTTGTGGGCTCGTTACGATCTGTACTGTGAGGTACCATCACCGAAAGGCCATTCCGGAAGGACTCCTGTGTGTGACTTTACCAAGTGTAGAGACTGTAAGAACATGACAAACTGTCCCTAGGACACCAAAAATGTTGTACAGTGAAGTGTGTGTGTGTGTGTGTGTGTGTGTGTGTGTGTGTGTGTGTTTGTATTTATCGATGTACTTAACCATTTAGCTTTTATGTATTTTTGTCTTTTGTGTTCCATTTTAAAAATGTTTTTTGAAATAAACGTGTGCTGAAAAAAAGTATAAAAAATCTTGTCTTGTCTGTCTTCGTTTCAAAAGTGACATTTCCTGCACAACGGTTACCTCTGCTGTTTATGCTCCCTCTTCCTCCACTTTGAAAGTCATCGAACGAAAACTTAGATCGTGCCAGTTGGGAGGCCTTGTATCTTTGCCATCCCATTAACATGTTAATTGCTAGACCCAGCGGTTCAGGCAAAACAGAATTTGTCAAACGTCTGACCGAACATAAACATCATTTGATCGATTGAGCATTTACTACTATCCATCCTATCCCGCGGGATACGGAGGAGTTCAGAAATTGTATTGTGCTCCCAAAACGCGACTGAAAAGTGTCCGTTTACCTCAAGTGCAACGATGGTTACAAGAACAAGCCACGTACACCTTACACAAACCCATTCGACGAAAATTTTCCAGAAATCGCACCCGAGTGGAGGGCATCTATCATCAATGGCAAGCCGATTTAGCCGATGCCTCTCATTTGGCCACCCACAATCGTGGCTGCAAATATTTGTTTTGTGTCATCGACGTCTTTTCCAAATGTGCCTGGGTCGTGCCATTGACTTCCAAATCGAGCATTGAGTCAGTGCGAGCCCTAACACTGGTGTTGAAACAAAGTGGTCGTCACCCTCTTCGATTGCTAACCGACAAAGGCGCCGATTTTCTGAACCAAGCTATCCAAAAAGAATTAAAGAAACGAGACGTTCAGTTTTTCACCACCGAGAATCCCGAATCCATGGCCAGCATCGTGGAACATTTTCAACGCACCTTGAAAGAACGCATGTCGAAATATTTTACACTTCAACACACTCTCAAGTACATCGACGTCTTATCGCACCTGGTCAAAGCGTACAACCAATCTTACCATCCGATCATCGGATGTGCTCCCAAGAAGTGACTCCCGACAACGAAGTGACCGTCTTTGATTGCTTCTTTAGTACGTCCCGGACTGTGACAGTACCCAAGAAAGGCGAAGTTTTCACAACGGGAGACTGGGTACGCATTGGCAACCCCAACGCACTTTCGACAAAGGTTACCCAAGTTGAACACCGAATTGTTTCTTGTCACTGGACGAGTGCGTGGCCGTCATCCTGCCGTCTATAAATTGGAAGACATGTTTTGACTCTTGGATCGACGCTTCGAAACTCATCGACTATCACATTAAGTGACCATTATGCCCTTCAACACAGCTTCAGCCAACACAGCAGTGACCACTCCTTCACCGAGTTCTTCTGTGCAAGATCTACAAAAGCATCCCTTCTGGGTGTGGTGTGGAGAACGTGTGCCTAAAACGCAAATCGTCTTTTTCTGCCAAATCTTTGTGGTGTTTTGTGTCATCGGTGCTGCCATTGCCAACTTGAGTTTGCAACAAGGAGACAAACAAATGTGGACCATTTTACTGAGCAGTTGCATCGGTTACCTTCTTCCCAATCCGTCCCTGAAATTCTCTTCTGACGGGAACAACAACGGGAGCCTTGCGTTCAGTCACTCTCCCAAAGAGTCACCATTCCAATCACAACAATCCCCTTTTAGACACTCTTCTGACCTCCAGCGACCCCTCGGACACTAGAAGTCTGGAATTATGAATAACCAATTTTACTTAACATCACGAAGTGACAGTTCCATGATTGTGTTTCCCAAAAACACCTTGTGGTGTTTCACGGCCAAATTACCTCAGGCCATCCAACTGGATCACGAAGCCCATTGGGAAGTCGCTTTGGTGGAAATCATTCACCCGACACAAATCCTAAACATCGTCGAAAATCAAAACACTTTTACGGTCGAAGTTATTGAGAAACAAGTGCAAGACTTCTTGGATGTCAATGTAGATTACAGAAATAAAATATAGAACCTCCAAACGCAAAAGTGGACCTATAACTTGATAATTCCCCCAAACTATTATTTTAGTGGTGAACATCTGGTGAACACCATTGCTGCCAGGTTCAATGTCGTGTTTGGCAGAGCCTTGGAGAAAAAGCCTGTCACCATTGAGTACCATACAGTGGCTCGTCGACTACTGATGAAATTTAAGGAGAGCAAAGTGGTGGCCATTACATATTCTCATTAACTGTTTGAGATTTTGGGTGGGGACGTGGAGATGAGGAAGAAAGTAGAGGAAAAAGGCGAATTAGCAATCGTTTACGACAATTCAAGCTTTGCAAAGAGGTTTCGTTCCCCAGCAGAACTGAACCAAGGACTCAATTTGATCTTTGTGTACTCCGTGTCGTGGAGTACAACGTGGTGGGACACACCTCCGTACCGTTACTGCGTGTCATTCCTTTCAAAGTGGATTCTGTCACAAACGCTGACGAGGAAGGTGGAAACACCTATCACGTTCACCGCGAATTAGTACATCCTCACTATCTGCCCGTCAGTAAGTCGTATATCGACACTGTCAACATTACTATAAAAGGAGATCTGGGACAAAATATTCCATTCACGAAAGGGAAAGTCACAATGAAACTCCACTGTCGAAAACGATTGTCTAACGACTCGTAAGTCATGCATTCTGCGTACCGAGGAGTCACTCGACGGCGAGGACATGGTTTAGGAGATATGCTAAAATCGGTCTTTCGTTCGGTGGCTCCCGTTTTGAAACCGATGGTGGCACGAGGATTGCACGCCTTAAAAGATGCAGCATTGACGCAAGGCAAAGAATTTCTCCAAAATGTCATCATCGACAAACAAAACCGCAAAGAAGCTTTCTTGAGAGCAGGTAAAAATGTATTGCTTCAAACAAGCAAAGACATTTTGGGCCGGAGAGAAACTCCTATAAATGCCCTGGACGCTGCCGAGTCGGGCATTCCTGCTTCCCTAGAGCTACAGCAAGGGACAAGGCAGAAAAAGACGACGAAGACACCCTTTCAGAGGACTTAACACCCCCAGAACTAGAAAGACTAAGAAAAGAAGAACCGTCCGAGACTTAGACGTTTTTGATTATTAAAAAAATCACAGAGAGAAAGAAAGAAAGAAAATGCTACACCGAGAGTCTTGCCTCAACACGGAAGACAGTCATCTCCCAGGAACCCACTGGGTAGCCGTCTACTTTTCCCACGATGCCTGTGTGGAGTATTTTGATTTGTATGGATTACCACCTTTGGAAGACGACTTCATCGACTTTATGAGAAGAATGACCAGACTACTCGTTTCAATAATGTGAAATTACAAGGCATTTCCATGGTGTGGATAATATTGTGTGTATTTTCTTCATCAACGCAGTTTGGATATCCCTTAGAATATTTAGTGGCTTATTTTGATCGTGGCTCTACTAGAAACGATGAAAAGTAGATCGATGGTTTTGTGACCGTTATGGATATCTCTTGTCTTTAGCTAGGAAACGTAATGTACATGAATGGCCAAATGACCTCCATTAGTGGAAGTCTAACTTGACTTTACAAAGTTGTCAACCGTATCAAAAATGTATTGTTTGATATTGTATTAATTGTTATTTTATGTGTTGGTTAATTGTTGGTTGTATAAAAATGTTATCTTTTGAAAAAAGTGTTGGTGGTTTGTTGTAAAAAAACATTGTATTACTGTCTTTGCACTTTGACTTCTCTGTGTCCGTCACCATGAGATAAGCTATAACGTTCCTACTGAAAAAAAATCCAAGGGATGTTTTCTATCGCGTCCGCGCTTGAATCCTATACGGAGCGGTCTCCAGTCTGACCATCCATTTTTGACTCGTCTACCTACGAAGATGTCTTCAGATTAGCAACGAAGCTTACGTGACTTTACATCGTGTCAGGCAAAACCTGATACCCAAGCCTGATGAGATTGAAAATCTCAGGATGTTAAAATTGGCCCATGACCTGATAGAAGAGGTGTTTATAGACGAAATCAAGAAGGAGAAAAAAGAGTGGACTGACAAGTACAGACTTCAGAACCCGCAGAGAGAACAGCAGCAGCAAAAGCAGGAGCCATACAGAGGTTTTGTGGACTGCCATGTGGACTCAAAAGAGTTCTCCTTCTCCTTCCGCAGAAGCAGACCCTATCCTGTGGGAAAGCCTGCAGCCAGACGGGGACGCAATCTTATACGATAAGAGATTCCATAACCCAGAACAAAAAAAGAGCCCTTTTGAGGGCTACCCAAAACAATCTAGAAAAGACATAGTAGTCAAATTGAAAAAATATTTGTCTGTCTTTGTGTTTGCCTGTAGGTTAAAAAATTAAAAGTGTGCCTATAAACACTTCGTTTCCCTGGCTTGTAAAATAGTCAGTGTTTTTTATATGTAGGAGTGATAATAAAATGTGTTCGTAGCAAAACAAGGAAACGTGAGTGTTTCTTTCAGGTCCGCGCGTTCCATGTTATTGATGGTGGAGTGGGCATTGTTAGCATTTGTGTAAGGGATGTTTTCCTTCACGTCCGTGCTTCAGGCATATAAATAGGAGCGATCGTCAGTCTGGCTTCATGATTCACCCAGTGGACGTCGAGGCAGCAACATCGGGACGCCAAGCCTGCGTTGCAATATGAGGGACGAGGAGGGAGTATCATTATGGCCACGTGGTTGAACAGGGAGTGGAAAAAGCGTGCAGCACATGGGCCACGACTATCTATCAAAGTAGCAGAAAAAGAAGTGTGGCCCGTGTATGTGTTTGCGGCCCACGGCGACCCAGTTACCAACCCGGGACTCACCTATCCACCCATAGGCTAAGAAACAACTAGAACTGCGACTGGCGCATTGAAGTCAGCAAATTCAGGACTGGAGCAGGGACATGGTGGATTTCATCGGAGGCTAAGTGGGGCCGAAGACTAAGGATAACAGCCAGCCGCCTGTTCTAGTATAGACCATACCCGGCGAGCGAAGACGCCCATGGACTCGGCATGAAAAGGCCGAGCAACCTTCAATTTTGCCTGGGTGAATGTATAGGTTTTCATTTTGGCTTGAAAACTTCTTTTGATAATATCTCTATGTTGTATTCTAAATCTGATCCCTTGGTTCCACCGTCAAAATTTTCTGTGTATTTGTTATGCGTGATACAAAATACATGAGTCACTTCGACTTATCTGATTTGTACAAATTAGTAAATTTTATGTACACTTTGTACTCTAAATTCCAACGCTGAATGTTATTAAATGCGAAATTTTGTAACTTATTTTATTTGGTTAATTGCACAGGTGGCTTACACATTACTGGCATTAGGTCTTGTCCATTGGCAGAACTGGACTGAATCTGAAAATAAGTACGGACGGGTGTTTTGGGGCGTAGACGAGATCCATTGCTTCATCGCACCGACTGCCAAGACACTTTTCCACCTTTTCCAAACTCGGCCTTCTGTACATGGACGGAATATGGAACGATTTCCATCCGTCCAAACACCAGGTGCCCCGATGAGACGTCATAGTTGCTGATAAATCGCGACTGACGTCTCATACTGCTTGGTTGACACCTGGTGGTGGCGCTTCTACTGAACTCAATCATACTTGAGTGCGTGCTGGGTCCAATCCCACTCAAGGAAAGCCCCTAGCTAGTGCTGTGGCGAAGTGGCATGTGGGTGCATGGTTAAACATGCTGCAGGGGCGGACTGGAGACCCATTTTTATGGATGAAGTAAGATAGTCCGGTAATAACTGCATGCCAGCGAGTCTCCTCTTATACTGAGGAGAGTGCTGACGAGGTTAGAAGTTTCGCACTTTCCCTTCAGCATTCAAGTCAATCCACTAGTTACGGGGGATGTGGCTCTTATTCCTTCCCCCAGGATAAATTTATCAGGTCGCCGTGCGATCATAAACCAGTGGTACATGCCCGTATGGGCGAAATCCACTTTAATTCAATAGTCAGTCAGTCAGTCTGGCTACCCATTGTTGACCAGTCAACATTCAAAAATGAGCAGAACAACCAAATTTATTGAACTTCAGAAGTACCTGGATTATGCCAGGCGAATCCTGGATGAACTGGCCACGGAGGCCATAGAAGAAAGTGCCGGGCTTGAAGAAGAGGAGGAGAAGAAAAAGAAAGAATGGGAAACGAAAGAAATGATTCTGCCTCACCTGATGCTAAGACAGGTCCGTGAAGTCAAGCCCGTGGTGAGGACAGCTCCACAGCCATTACCAGCACCACAGCCACTACCAGCAGAGAGACCCGTGGTCCCTCAGATAGAGAACTGAGGCGAAGAATTGGAGAGGCAGAGGCAACAGTGGGAGCCTCAGCGTCCGCAGGATGTAAGGAGGCCACAGCATCCACGCGTGTGTAACGGAAGAAGAAGGAGGGAGGTCTTCGCTATCCCTCAGAGTGAGAATTGGGATGATGAGGCCACTCAAGCCCCTTGTGCACTCCCACGAACAAATGTCAGTTGGGAGAATGACTGGAGCATTTTCCCTTGAGGTTAAACAGCCCCACCCTGTTCCATTTTCTGTTTTGAGGCTATAGTGCAATCCCCAAAATTCTGCACAGAAGTCTACCTGAGGCTATAAATTTTGAGGCCATACTGCAAACCCCCAAATTTAACATTGACGTCTACGTGAGGCTATATCGTCCCCTTCACTACTTGTGTTGTTATAGTTTATGATGCTTTTTATTTTCTTCGCTTTTCATGGCATTCCTGAAATCTGTCAGGGTAGTTTTAGCTGTTTCTTCTAAATCTTTATGGTAAAACAATTAAAGCCATTGCAATATGCGTCCGTACCATTTGCAAATTTTCTGTTTCTGACACATCGATTTGATCCATTAACGTTTATAATCTTGTGAGTGTGACATCTCGGTGACCGTAGGATTATGAGGTAACTGAGGTGCCCGTTGTTCGTACCAACTAAAGTTAATTTTCGACCTTCCATACTGACAAGTGTTATATCTTTCCAGAAAATGTTTTTTTTTTCTTTCTTATCTTCTTCTTCATCATCTGATTACTAGTCCTAAAAGAGACCAATGAATCAATCTGACCAAAAAGGCAGCCACTTCTAACAATTTTCCTATCGGCAAGGCTAGAGATCCTCCCCGTTGAATGAACGAATGCGATTTATGGCGATATTCTTTTTCACCGTTTGGCGAAAAACATGGTGTTGTCTTCCTAATCGCTATTTCCCTATCTTGGTCACAGGCTCGGTTCTCTTCAAAGCGTTAAAACAATATTCACGCATGGTATCGACGATTTGTTAAGGTACTTTCTCAATTACCTGATTTTGCATCTGAGCAATGTTTTGGGTAAGAACTGACAAAACATTCCAATGTTTAGCTAAACGGGAGAGGGTACTTTTCTCCCATATTTGGTTTAATGGTTGTTTGTTTTATGCTGTGGACATTGATGGTATGAACCTTGTGACATCTTTGTTATACGAGGAAAGAATAAATGAATTGAATATTATGTAACATTTCTTCCTTTTGATACCGCAATTCGCCCCCACTGACAGTCAGGAATACGAAGCAACTTTAGGCATCATTCGACAATGAGATGTTTCCAATGGACTAACTTATGCCAGTTCTGGTGTGTACAAATCCATTAAACTCTGTGGACCACCTGTTTTGTTTTGTACTTTAGCCTCAGAAGAGGTCATATTTTTGGCTGCATCAGCAACTGCGAGGGCTGCAGAAGACACGGTCGCTAGAGAAAGAGAAGTTCCGTTATAGATTATTTCACCAAACTGGAGAATATTGGTTTTAAATCTGGTTTGACAGGCATCTTCATCAATGACATAGAAGAAGTGGCAGGATCGACCAATGTGTTCGTGAATACGTGCGCATTCTAGCAGCATTTCCCCTCATGTTTGCAGTGTATGCATTGCTTTTACTTGTAGCTTTTTTCGATTTCCTTTTAGAATGTGAACTATCTGCACCACCTCTCTTCTTTTTCTATCATGTAGGTGGCTTAACTTGTTAGCGTCGTCATTTGAATTGCATATTAAAAGTGAACTAATGATGTCAACCACTTAAAAATAGACTTCCACCTGGTTTCAAATTGATCTGTTTTCGTTTTGGTTTGAATATTGATTCTTGGATCAGATATTTGTGACAAAGTTACAATATGATTCTTTTTTTCGAACAAAACTTTATTTTCAGGCTTCAGGAAAATTGATGCTTTTATGTAAGTGCCGTCCTGTCAAGGTAGCATTCTAAACACTTGAGACTATGTTCTAACAAATGTCAGTGTAATTATCTACTTTTTACTGATGGCATGCAATGCACAAGTCAAATTAGTATGAGGGTAAGATGGCTTGCTGAATACTGTTAGACAGAAAAGAAGCGATGATTTTCATTTTCGTTTTTTAAATAGACTACAAAGGTGACACGGAAATAACTGGACCTCCATCCTGACGCCAATCGCGAAACAAATCCGAAAGAAGTTCAAATAAACTGAAGTAGCAGGTTTTTAAGTCGATGAGTACATACGCATGTGGTAATAGAGTGGCATCGTCATACGCATAATTAAGCCAAGGTATTCCTGACTGTCTGCGTGCCAGATTCACGAACAAAGGGGTACGTGTTCGAATCCTATCATCGGACCAGCCGGGGTCAGCTACTGTGGTGTATCCTTCGACGAAGCACTTTACTCAGACTGCCTCATCACTAAATATCCCACATGTGTTGCTGTGCCGTAATGGACCAAATCGAACACAACCTAACTGTCTGACATCTTAATTTGAGATTTATGACATACATGGACTTTAAAAAAAAACAAATAAAAGACCACACCATATAATGTGCAACGAGGGTCATTTAGCGATTCGCTTTGCTTGGTTGAAATAAACATTAAGTAATATTAATAATACTGCATAACGATGATGTCGTTTTAGTCTAAACCAAGTTTAATAATTTCTTCTTTATCATCTCCTAACATGTCATCAAAGATGACAAAACGTATTTGACTATAAAGTCAAACACATTTGCTTTGCACCTTGTATGAAGTTCTCATTGTTTTGGGTGTTTCTCTGAACTAGCAAAACTCAAAATAGCGTCATTGGGATATTCAACGGTCCAAATGTCCAAAAGTTTGTTTTCGACGTGTGGGTGATAGGATAGCCTCCATGAAGGTTATGTACAAACAGATTTCGTTGCCAAGGTAAAGAACCCGATCTTAATGCAATTTTAACTGGGTGTTGCCTGTCACGTAAGTAGCAATGACGACGCTGAAAAAGCTCGCCGGTTCGTTGTTGATATCGACGAAACTTCATTTGGTACTGGGAAATGTATCCCCTATAAGCTGCTTCTGCTGCCTCTTGGAGATGACAAGTGTGTCATCTGAAAAGTGGTTATTCCATTACTCATGTCAAACTTATCTTTCAGTGGTTGGAGGCGTTGAATTTTGTCGAAGAATTTGGAAGAAGTTAATTATGCAGGTATTCTAAACTCAATCTATACAATGTATTTCAAACTGTCGTGGGTTAATGATAGTCTCCAACGATCTTCATTCTGACCTTGACATTGTCGTTTCAATTACTCTAACATAGATCCCAATAAATCCGAAGTGAATATAGTTGCACACTCTATAGGAACATGGGACTTCAACTCACTAAACTTGAATGTGCAAGTTTAAGTCGTCCTTACGTCGTCGTCTCCAGGAAGATATATATATATATATATATATATATATATATATATATATATATATATATATATATATATATATATAGAAGAAGAAGAGAGAGAGAGAGAGAGAGAGAGAAAGAACACCTCTCGACCTAAGTGAAAACATTCATTTGGTTTTAATATGTAAACATGGCAGAGCAAAAAACAAACGTCTCGTCACCGATTTATATAGATGTATTTTTATTCGAAAATATATTTCCAGCATGATTTGGGACAATCTCTCGCGAGATAACATTCAAGATACCTGATATGTCCGCCGGGAGGAAGGACTGGGCTATATAATGTCCACAACGTCAAAGAAAGAAAAGTTTAAGGCAGGAAAAAAGAGAGAAATAAAAAGACATATCATCAATGTCACGAAGAAAAAGAGATTGCTCTTTAGAGTGTTCAACGAAAGATGAGACCAAGGAGAAGGAAAACATAAGACGACCCTAGTCTAGTTGAGAATTGTAGAAAAAGGCGAGACAAGCAGAAGAAACAGGAGAAAAAAATCCATGCTAGTGAAGAAATACGAACAAGAAAATTGACTATAGTTATTTGTATTGAAATTTCATTCCGATGAGTATTTACGAGAATATACTCCAAAACGTAAGTGTATATTTTGAGATGGATTAGATAATCGCACTTTAGGGACAAAAAAGAATGGACAGCAAATGTGACTGTTAAAGTGTAAATGTGGCGTGTTCGACGGTAGATGACTGGTTGATGATCACTGTTACCTTTTCTTTGGTTAGTAAATGCTGGGTGTTAGTCTCTCAAAACGGCGTGAAATTGTAAAATTCTTTTACATATATCTTTTGCAATTTTTAAACTGTTTCTAAGTTAAATTTTCTTTATTGTCTTTACAATTTACAAACAGTTTTTATTGCAAGTTTTAAATCTGTCTGGACATGTTTTGGCCTTTGCTCACTTTATGTGAATTTGTTATTTTTTTCCCTTTAATTCTTTGTTCTCTATAAATTTGTGAAAACACATTTGACAATATTTACTTTGTGAGGCAAATGTTGATTTTTTTTTAATCCCTGCAAACTTCCGTATCAGATACTTGTATTAATTTTAGTCTCAACCATATTTTTAATTTTCCGGCAATTTCGGTACTATTAATCATGTTAATATTTGTGTTATTATGGGTTAGTTCCCCTGATTTAGCTATTTGTATCGTCGGTAGTTTTATTTACGAACTTACTGACACCTCCAACATTATTTGTGGTATTGGTAATGTTTTGTATAAAACATCTCAGACATGTACATTTAGTCACCATGCAGCAGGACACAATACACGGTGTGTTGGATAATGTGTGACATTTGAGGTTAACAGTTTCTAACAATCCAATAGTGTAACATAATACAGAGGTCAACAACTTGTAGCATTGTAAAAACCCAATGTTAAAAATAAAGACATTTGTAACATTACCATTCCCATATGTCCCCCAAATGCCACATATTTAATACTAAAAAGTCTTCTGGTGAAAAATCCGTGTCAATACGACTTCCGTTCTACCAGAGTGGCAGTAACAACATTTTCAAGATGGCTGCCGTAGCGTGTATACTAGACGTTAGATCTTCACTTTTTTCATTTAGGACCAGCTAAACATTATAAAAGGTCCTTAACTGAAAACACAATGCTGGGTAGTATCGACAAATTGATTTTTTTTTAAGAAAATGACCGTTGTGGCGGCCATACTGGAAGTTTGAGAGGAACCATTTTTATTTAGCACCAACCAGACATCAGGAGAATTCTGGTGAAATATTGATATTGCTGTCCGTGTAGAAGGAGTGGAGAGAATAATATTTTGAAGACTGCTACTTCGGCGGCCTTATTTGACTTTCTATGAAAATTGCATGTTGCTATGGCCATTCAATCTGGCCGAGTAGCTAAAACATTATTTTTAAGATTGCTGCTGTCGGAGCTATATTCGATGTATGTGAGGCAAAATATTCATCTAGGACCAACTAAACCATGAAAAGAATATTGTCTAAAGTTTCATAGCAATCTCCCAGTTTGTTCTGGAGGAGTAGCAATAACAAACATGTTCTAATGGACGACGGACGACGGACGGACGATAAAGACAGACAAAAGACCATCCCATAAACTCTTATGGTCTGTAACCAGTAGAAATAAAAAAAACGAATCACAGGAAAGGTGTCCAAGGGTATTGGTACAGAAAACGAAAAAAGTGCAACATGAAACACTTGCAGTTTTTGCGCTGAGTCAGGTCACATAAGTCGTTTCCGCTGTTAGATTGTCTGTCTGCCTCTTTAACTGTTGCTACATCGGACTATATATGCTTTCATCCTCTGCAGGCTCTCATGCATACCCCATGCTACCTCTAGTACAGCAGAAAAATGACAGACGCCTTCTTGTTTTTTCTAAACTGTTTTAAGCTTAAATGTTAGTATATCTTTGTTATATTTCCAAAGACTTACCGCTTTACTTCTTTTTCCGTCTTCTCTTTCAGTGCTTTCTCTTTCTCCAGCATATCCTCGGCTTTTTTCCTTTTTCCTTCCAGCTTATCAATCTGTAATTGCAATTCATCTCTGCAAAACCAAATATATAATCTTAACATTATTGGGATGTACAAGCACTGTGGGGGACTAGCG
>JAECUM010009020.1:0-72857 GCA_016617855.1 Megalonaias nervosa
TGGCCAAACGAGCTGCAGTGCAGCATGCTGTTTGCATGCTAAAGGTAACTATTGCATACAATAGTCATTGCTTCATGTAAATATTGCATACAGTAGTCATTGCTTCATGTAAATATTGCATACAATAGCCATTTCTTCATATAAGTATTGCATACAATAGTCATTTCTTCATATAAATATTGCATACAATAGTCATTGCTTCATGTAAAAAAGTAAAGCACCTTGCAGTCACGGTTACGCAACCTTGTTTTCAATGTATCAGGTGTTTGCTTCAAGTAGCCAGTGGTCTAAAATGTTTACATCTCTTAATGTAGCCGTGGGATTGAATCAACGAGTTGGTTTTAAACTGTAACCCACGCAACACTGAAAAACCTAGTTAGACGATATGCAAAAACTAAAAGAAGCGCCAGTTCTCAGACTCCTGAGTGTTGATGAAATTCTACTTAATTGTAAGTCATAAATTGCTAATGGAAGTCACAGACGCCATTTTCCCCAAAAGGTGATCAAAAATAAAAATAGACACAGTAATCATGTGTGAATTTTACTCTTTGAGTACTCATTTGTTTAAAGTATTGTTTTTGTTTTTGCCAACGGAATAAAAAAAGAACAAAATTATAAATAAAAGTCCAAAAATTGTTTGAAAAAAATTGTTTTCTTTTTAATTGTTGACCTCTGTCAGTACGAATTTTAATTTGATCTGTATTTGACACTAGTCATGGGTTCAAAGGCATTCTGACTCGGTCACTTAGACACTTTTAAAAAATGAAGCTAATTAGCAAAAACACAAAAACACACACACACACACACACACACACACACACACACACACAAAAATAGAAAGAAAGAAAAAGAATGCATCAGTGTGGAAAATTATTTATTCTGGCAATTGAATTTGTTGCCAAAACCGTATACGATTTCAGGCCTGCTTAACAGTTTGTGCGAAAGACGCCAGAATCTTTCAGAAAGACTTGAAAATGTCAATACATTTCTGGTGGTAATAAGTTTGGTTTTGTTGCATTGTATGAAATATGAATTAGAGACGGAGGTAACATGTTTCTTCTTTTGGGTCGGCATATTTTGCACACCTTCTGTGCATTTGCACAGGCATTCTTGGTTGAAGGGAAATTAAAAACAACATCAGATATTCCGATGTGTTCTTCTTACACTTTAGGAATTGTGCTCCCTCTTTATCGTTGTATTGACATTTACTCGTGCTATTATAGAATTTGGTCGCCTGGTTAAAATGCATTTCTTCCATATTTTGCAGTTTATCTGGTAACGCCAGTCATTTCCGAAAATGTGACACTCGAGTTCCGCTATTATGAGAGAGAAGACATCTCCTTTTCGAAGACTGTTGTTTTGGATGGTTCTTATGCCAGTTTGGGACAGTATCCTCACTGGTGTGTGGGGAACATATCTCTCTGCCATGGTGGCATTGCAGTTGACCTTTGGGTCAATTTCAAAAATGTTTCTGAGAACACTCCTGAAATCATAGTCTTCAGCACCGGGGGACATTCGCTGTACTCTAATGGTTGGTATCTCTGGCAGAAGTATGGCCATGAGTTTGAGTTCGGGATTGCGCTTTACGGGGACAGCTGGAGCGTGACTTTTCTACTTGTCCCCGGGTACTGGTGCCACTTATTTGCGTCATGGAAAGCTGATGAGGGGTTGAAGGTGTACGTCGATGATGCTCTCTTTACGAACCTACAGCCTCAAAAAAGAGACTATGAGGGATTGGAGTTCGATCCCTTTCCGTATGTGGCACTTGGAATAGATGTAAACGGACGCCCGCACACCCAAGACAGTCGGTTTCTCGTCAGAAAGCTATTCATATACAACCAAACCACACCAGACACACAGCCTCCTACTGATGGTAATATTTTTTATATAATCAAAATTCACATAGTTATGAAATTTTTTTGTTATCTGTATAAATCGCCTAATATTGCTTAATATCCATTTGGGTTTTTTTTTACTTCAAATGTAAGTGGAGAAGAAAATAGTTCGAAATTGTAAATAGCGGCTTTCCCACGAGGATGTTAAATAGACTTTAGAAACCATGTCAGTTTGATTTCTTCGAAATGTGATTTCATGCCCTGAAAAGTCTTGGTTTATTCAGTTCTTGATTAGCTGTCGATGTTTAACTGGGTAATTAATGATTAGCTGTCGATGTTTAACTGGGTAATTAATGATTAGCTGTCGATGTTTAATTGGGTAATTAACTTCGAAAAGATAAGCCTTATTTTACTATTATCCTTTTTTGGCGTGATAGTCAAAGTTTGTGTCAGTTCAAGTCAGTCTTTCAGTGACATAAATATTTTTGCAAAATAATATTGGACGAAACATAAAAATAGGACTTGGAACATAAGCATACATTCTTAATGATTTGTAGGTAAACTCAGAATGATGACACAGGTGATTGATTTGCAATAGGATGCCAAGGCAAATCAGCAGTATTATATTTCAAATCATGATAAACAATCTGTTGTTAGGGAACGCGTTGAAAATTTAATTAACTCCACTTGTTGATGATATTATTAGTCGTATTTATGGCGTGATTGCACGATAAAGATGCATGTTACATATCAGGCTCTAAAACGTGAATAGATACAATTGACAATAAGAACCAAATAAAAAGTTGCAAAAGGTTATGAAGACGTAATAAGACTAATTAAACTCTATTAAGTTCAAAATTAATTAAAGATATCAATCAAAGGGTAATTTTGGCCTCCTACCCTTGCTGCTACTACTGTTACGAAATGATGATAATAAAAATGGATTTGAGAAAACATACTCTGCAATGTTACCCTATACCCGAGTGTTAGATTTTGGGTTATCATTTTTGTCTCGCCCGTGACGAATGTCGCCAAAAGCAAAACATAGTGGTCACACTGTCCGGCTGCTGGGCCAGTTTCTACTTTTGAATACTATGTTTCTTTAAAGAGGAAGTTTGCTTGTTTTCAACAGGGAATCATCGTCAGACTTGTTGTGAGCCCAGAGAACTCCACAATGTTAAACGTATGGACTTTGTAATATTACAGTTCCCATTAGAGGCCAGATAACCCTTAATGTTACAATGTTATAATTCCCGCCAGTAGAATCTCATCATGCTAATCCTATGGACATTTTTACCATATTAATGTACAAAATTGACGCTATAAACCCTCAAAGATGGCGGCCTAATGTAATTTTCCCCTTGTACCCCAAGTGACACACTCTATTACTGTCGTGAGTGTCATACGTTGCTGGAAGGGAATTATTGTAATAATAAAGGGAGTAACCATAGAAGGATTAGCTTAGCCATGCCAGTCTTATTCTTGAGTTGTTTCTTCCATTTTCTTATGAAAGTGTTGATGGCTGTGTTGCAGTCATTTGATAACAAGTGGCTTCAAACGTGAGAGGGTGCTTCCTCAATTACGACTGAATCCGAAAACTGCTTAGTGCTACTTTAATTATCTTCTTCGGATTTAAATTGCATACTTAAATTGATTGATATTATATTTATCCCTGAATTAAAACTTTCGTGGGAGAAAAGTATCCTACTATCCCTTTCCTACGTATGGTTCTGTTGACGTTTTCAGTTAATTACCGTATTATTCATAATGAGGTAATGTCACGTGGTAGGCAAAGGGTGGATTAAGAGGAACATTTACATATTCCTTAAGGTAGCACTAACAGTTGCTTATCATTTGCTTTGGAGAGGGTTTGTTTTTTTTTACTGAAGAGAAACTAATTCTTTATCTCCATTTATATCACTCGTTATTTACAGTGGTGTTGAGAATGCACGATTTCATGCTGTATGCGCCAAGGATGATTCTAGTGCAGAAACACATTTGTTCTAATATTGTTCGATATTAATTTTGACATACAATGATAATGAACGACTGTCCTTTTCGTCTGGTTTTGTTTTCATTTTTTTTCCCCTAGATATTTATAGTCAGTGATGTTGAGAGAACAAGTCCCGTTCGTACCCAACTTTCCTCTTCAATAAATTAATATCTTGGACGCAATTGTTACCACCTTATGTATGTAATATCTCCCATTGTTTCTATTTTAAGTCCTTTATAGGGTTTTAAATCGAGAGTTTTTATGATTATCACGCGTTGCAGGAAGGGGTTCGTGTGGCTCTAGAGGGACAGTCTTAAAACGGATGAGCTCCGGCCTTCCAGTCTTTTCTAAGGAGTCGGGTTCTCCATTCGCTGATGAACTTGAACATGTATATATGATGATCACTGTGTTTTCTTTCTATAACGGGTGGCTTGAGAGATGAGAGGGTATGTCGTCAGGCTTGCACTAAGCCAAAAAATGTTAGTGCTGTTTCAGGTCAAGTAATTTGTAATTTATTGCGTCAGGAGTAGGATTAGTGAAAACAGGTGATATGGAAAGTTTGCCTAGCAGAAAGAATGAGTGTTATTTGAATATATATATATATATATATATATATATATATATATATATATATATATATATATATATATATATATATATATATACACATACCGTCATTAGTAAAAATGCGTATTATTTGAACAAGTCATTAGAAAGAATGAGTGTTATTTGAATACATATAGTGTCATTAGAAAGAATATGTGTTATTTGAATATGTCATTAGAAAGAATGCATGTTATTTGAATACATATACTGTCATTGGAAAGAATATGTGTTATTTGAATATGTCATTAGAAAGAATGCATGTTATTTGAATACATATACTGTCATTAGAAAGAATGCGTTTTATCTGAATACATATACCGTCATTAGAAAGAATGCGTTTTATTTGAATACCTATACTGTCATTAGAAAGAATGTGGTTTATTTGAATACCTATACTGTCATTAGAAAAAATGCGTTTTATTTGAACACATGTACCGTCATTAGAAAGAATGCATTTTATTTGAATACCTATACTGTCATTAGAAAGAATGCATTTTATTTGAATACCTATACTGCCATTAGGACAACAGCAAGTCTCTAGAGAAGAGCCATTCATGCCTTTTTCATGATGAGCAAGCACATCGGCAATAACAACAAACAATCAAAAGAAATATACAAATAAGAACAATATGTAATTTGTGAGAACCCATTACATTTCAATTATTACGTATTGATATATCAAACACGTGAATTAGAAGGGTAATAAGCTAAGACCTGTAACGTATACATACAAGTTAAATAGTATCTTTGTCTTATTTTATGCGTTTAAACGCTAAGCCATGTAAAAATTCTGCAGAGAAACTACACAATTGTACAAAAGTAAACTGCAGTCAATCTCGAAAAAAAATCTGTATTATGCTTGAAGGAAAATGCCTTTCTTTTATTTAAAATTGACATGTACAAAACCATGGTAAAATATACGCCAGTGCAGTTTTCTTGTTCTTTTGTAGTGGATGAACTCCTTTGGATTGGTTGTCTAGAGGGCAGTTTTGATGGGAGAGAAACTCTCATAATCGAGATGGAGGAAAAAGAGACAACTGTCGTGAAATGCAAAAACTATTGTTCAACCCGAAGCTTCATTATTACATTTGTGATGGACAAATCAGAGTGCACTTGTGGTGTGCTCGCAGACCTAGGTTCGATGTCTAGTGATAAAAGCACATGTAGCTCACAGGGCAAATGGCAGACTTACATCGCATCTTGTCTTATTGTTAACCCCTCAGGTGACAGTACGTATGGCCTTAACGTCTCTGTTGAGAAGATGAATCCATGGAACTATGTCAAACCCAACGAAACAGTCGTCATTTGGATCAAGTCTAATTTCAGAGTCACTTTACCATATCATGTAGATTTTGGGGACGGCACCACATCATTAATCTCTGGCAATGGAGTTAGCTATTCGTGGAAAACAGCGGGGACATTCAGAATTAAAATTTCGACAAACATCGGCCTGGTTTTCGTTTCTGTTGGAACTACTTTCCAAATTGAAGACGTAGATGAAGGTATTAAACCAGGTCCTGTAATGATATCTGGTTTCCGTGACAAAATATCCAAATTTGGGCTAATAGATTTTACCAGGATGGACTACGCCAAGAGCAATTGCAAAGTCAGTCTTGATGACAACGTGAATGAGATAGTTCTTCAAGGGCTATCTAAGTATGTGTACAACGCAAGCTACAATCAGACTTACACTAATTTTGGGCAGTACACTCTTCTTTCAGAGTGTACTAATCCTTACGGAACCACAGGTAACACATCACATTTCATTTCGCGTAAATTTGAGACAACTTACCACTTCCATACTCTCGGAACCAATTTCAACACAATTGTCGCTGGTGATGACCAGTTTCTAAATTCTATTACAATTCTTCAAAATGGTGTCCCTATGCCGAAGAACAATACGAATGCAGTGAGCACATACACAATTTTACCGAAAGGTATGTTTTTATCGGAGAATTATATGGCTTATACCGCAGATAATATTATTATCGATAAGAGAATCTTGAACGTTCAAAACATCATTGTTCAACCTTCAGTATCATCTGACATTCTAGATGGACCATGGAATTTGACTACAAATATTACAATTAGAATCCCTGCTGGAAATAACATGCATATTAACATATCTTTTGGCGTCGGTGAAAATCCCATGTACTACATTAATCATGCACCGAATGACATTTCTATTAAGTTCGAGGTTGAGTTCGAATCCCTCGGCTACTACCCTGTGAATGTTAATGTCTCAAATGACATCAGCACACATTATACTGAAGACCTGGTTTCAGTTGAGGTTCCAGTTGTGAACATTTCTGTGAAGACTCAAAACATTACGGACAAAGTGGATCCCGTTGTCTTTGAGATAGACTTAAACACCGGAACCAGAGGACCAATGAAGGTTAATTTCGAAATCAATCATGACGATGGACATTTAGGAAATTACAAAAGTTTTAACAGGGAATATTCATTTGGTACATATATCCATAGATATTGGTTCAAGGATTGGGGGATATACACGGTATGTGTGCGAGCCTACAACCGGATCAGTTCCGTCTCTCAGTGTGTCCCTGTACAGGTTGGAGAGGAAATCACTTATGTTGATCTAAAAACTAACAGCACTCTTCGTGTTACAACTATGCAGTCTGCGGTGTTTAATATCAGATGCCCGAAAGGCTCTGACAAAACCTACATAATTGATTTTGAAGACGGGTCCATCTTCGTGTTTACCGACAGATATTTGAAGGACATGCAAGAGCCTGAGGACTGGGGGATTACTACAGACAGTTATGGGTCTCATATATTCACATCACCCACTCCAGGCAGTGATAATATAGGCAGCCTCAATAAAACCTCTGTGAGAATAAAGAAAAGGGAAGTAAATGGAACACATGCGATGGATGTGGAAGAGAACCATGCTACATCACAAAACGTATTACGTGATGTCTCTGAGCGTGAAGAATCTGTGAGTTCAGGTTTAAATAAGACTTTTGTTACTAGCTCAACTATGCAACCCACGACGATGCTGGGAGACTATGAAGAGCCTGGCACTACAAACAGTAGCACAGCGCGGAGACTTAAAGATGGCTCCATGGAGGTTACACACAGTTATGTAACTCAAGGAGTCTTCACTGTCAAGATAAGGGTAAAGAACTGGTTTAACTCTGCCCAAGACATATCATGCACAAAGGTAATCGTCAATAATACCGACACGTCAGACTGCCAGGTGCCAGTCATAAACGTAGGAAGCCTCGTGTCTTCTTTAGACAATCCCTTGAAGAGGATACGTGCAGCCATGATAAATTTGACCGCTTCTGTGAGCATTAATTGCCAAACTCCAAGGCGGGCATCTTATGCATGGAGAGCTGTGAGAATTGTGACGGAGGGTCAAAGCAATATAGAGAGACCGCTTCATGCCGTCTGTGTGGATGAAAACACGTATCCAACACTGCACATTCCTGCTGTGTCATTGGAATTTGGCTTGTATCGCATCACATTGACAGTCGCACCTATGGGAAGGTCCGTACTGGCAACTATGGTAGACTTCTATGTACAAGTGATACCCTCTCCACCTGTTGCCAAATTTAGAGATGATGATCATCCATGGTTCTTTCTCTATGGTTCTACTATTGCCGATTTTACACAATCAAAAGATCCTGATTTTGATACCACAGAGGGACTGGAGTTCCATATATTCTGCTTTAGAGATGAGGACCAGCACAAAGTAGCAACGCTATCATATTCTGAAATAATGTCTACTTCAACGGTGGTGAAAACTACTGTGACTTACAAATATACGACCAAAAACCCATTGGTCTTGTACCAGTATGGTAAATGTTTCTCCGACAAGAAGAATATCACAAATGAGATACTAACACCAAAGGGTGTGCTGACTTTCCCATCCGAATTATTTGTTTCAGAGAGATCTTCTTTCGGTTTCCGTTTGTTTGTCACGAAGGAAGGGCGCACTAGTGACGTCATGATGACGTTTGAAATCAGGCTTAGTAATGCCACTAATCTTCTAGACCAACTCGATGACCTGCTGAAGAGTAACGATACGTCCGGAGTCCTGAGGGCAGTTAGCTACTTGACTTCCAGTTTGTCAGCTGGTTCATCGAGCGTAAGTTTAAGACGAGAGATAAAAAACAGGCATAAAAATAGACATGATAAAACTTTAATTGTATTAAGACTGATTTTTTAACTAAAAATATGTTCTATAAGCTTTTTATTCCTAACAGTCACACTAGGCAGAGAATTATAGGTTACTGCATTTGTATGGGAAAATATGAACGAGTTTTTCGGATGGCTATACTGCACGACCTTGGGAGTGCAGTATATTCGTCCGACAAAACAAGTTCATATTTTCCCATATAAATGCAGTAACCTTTTTATTATATGCTCATTTTGTTATTCTACCCAAGGCTTAAATATATAAACAAAAATACACTACAAGAAACAAAGTAACTGAGTGTATGCCGTATTCCAAACTAAATACACAAGCGTAGCTGTATCATTACACAACAACATTATTAATGCGCACGTAACTCCGCCCAGACAAATTTGAAGTTGGTCGCGCGCTAGACGCAAGTTTCGAAAGAAAATGGCGTTTGGTCTACTTAAAATTGAAATTTGGAGTAATATTGCTAATGAATGCGCATTGCAACAACTTTTCCATTTGATCTGGAATGAAGACGTTTTGGTATTTTTGTCGATTCGACGCAGTTTCGTGATTATGGTCTGGATTTATCTACATGAAGTAACTTACATCGGATTCCAGCGGCGTCTGCCAATTTAATCGTATTGAAGTGTGTTGACATCGGGGTGCGTGTTTCTGTTCTGTCATTGAATGATTCAGATCATAATGTGGGAAAAATATGAAGTCTTTCAATTGCAATTATCGAAAAGACGCTGTGGAATTTAATATTTATTTCATTTTGAGTGGAGTAAGGAGGATGTAACTGCACTTGGAATATACTCGAAATTACAGTACAATTTAGAAATGTGTAATCAACCTTGAGAACCCATGACATGGCCCATGTAATTCGGATTTGCAGAACTACGAAGTACATTTTGAGGAAATTCAGGATGTAAAATTGTAAGTATAGTTTTGCCATTTTATTACCAGCTAAAGAAGACATTTTATGTCTTATAACTTGCATGTTATTGTGAGGACCCTGTCTGGCGTCTATAGCTAGCCTAAATCTGAAACATTGTATCAAAAAAGTTAACGCGGAATGTGCCAAAGCTGCTGATATGTGGCAGTCCATGAAACATTTGCTGGTATGTGGCAGTCCATGAAATATCTGCTTTAGTTCATTCAGAAAAAAATTGTTTGTTTACGTTAGAAAGTAGTTCCTTTATTCGCGTGCATTTAGTATGAATTGAGCGCGAGGGTGCAATATCGGGAAATATTAAACTATTCTGACAATGTAAAGTTAACGGTGAACAAAATGAGCATATAATAAGACAAATGACATAGTCAAACTTTGCAACATATTATCCATATTTTTTTCAAACATTTTAATGCATTATCGTTTGCACATAAACTTACTACCTGAAATTATTTTTATTATCTATAACCATGTAGTACCAATTCTGAATTGGTCTTGATTTTAATTGTAGATGCAGAGTAATTAATAGCGTTATAAATTGTAATGAAGTAGGAGTCACATGCAATAATCTGACGTTACTTCTTGCTGGTAAAGTTCACTTTTTTCCAAAATCTGTTGCTTTTAATTATAATTAGCCTGATTAGAATTTATCATATTTACACGATAATAATCGTTTTTACCAAGCCCAAATCTTTTCAATGAATTGAGAACTTTTAAAAGACATCGATATATGAAATTACACCACCATATCGGTATACAGTGGTGCAAGTAAGCCGGTACGGTTAGGTACGCCGTACCGTTACGAGACTTTTATTGCTGGCATTACCGTACCAGAAATACGGGGGGGGGGAGGGGGGGCGGGGGGCGGTACAGTACCGGTAAGAGTTACGATCTACTTGCACCACTGGCGATATGTATTGTTTGTTTTCAACGACGATAGGAAAATTATAGAAATTTTTTTTTCTTCGTAATATTGCAGAATAATAGCGGCGATGCTGATGTCAAAGAAGAGAGGACAGGGGTAAATTATACGAGTTTTATTCGTGCATAATTTTAATATATCATCATGACTGGCATTCAGTCAATGAGAGAACTCTCGGAATTTGCTTGGTCATTTGAGGAGTGATTGACTTAATAGTAGTTAAAAGCCCTCTAGACAGCAAATTTTGAAGTATGACTAAATCTTATTTGCATATATGATATTAACATTATTTGAAAGATTTTATAAAATTGGATTTTGAAAAATTGTACAATTACAGCATTTGATACAATGTGCGATAAGATGTGAGTAAATATAATGTTTTCTCCTACCGGAAGCATGATGCAAACCCGCTGGGAACAACTCTGGGTTTTAAAGACAAACCCGGTGTGATCCGATTGTACTCAATACTTTCTGATAAAAGATACTCGCGTTATAAATTAATTGTCATGTTTGTGATTATTTTTAATTTCGTTATAAATTAATTGTCTTGTTTGTGATTATTTTTAATTTAATTCAAAGCCGCAGAGTCTCAAATTTCAGGTCAAGGAAATGCACCAGTACAGTTTTCAGTTGAAATTTATATTCTTATCTACAACAAAATTGTATTAGACCAAACCTCGCGCGTAGATGTAACTACTATCAGTCAGCGATATATTTCATATTTTTTCTCCATTTTTGAAAGATAAAAGGCAAGCTGTTATCAGCCCTAGATACAGTGTCAACGGGGGTACAAGACGTTTCACAATGTGACGGAATGTTGACTTTGGTCGACGCTCTTACCGAAGACACGTCTGAAATAACGGAATCTTCACGGGTATTTAACTAAAAATACATGCCTAGGTACTTTATAAGATAATGTATCTATTGTTCGACATACATGTGATCAGGTAATACATGGATTCTATGACGTGTGTAGACAAGCAAAATATACATTATAATACAATTTAGCTGTATAGATTGAATTATTGCCTTGCATTGTTGAGAAGTGTATCTTAGGTAATGACCATCAATAAATAAAACGACAAAGAGGATAGTAGTTATAAGAGCATGTTAGTTCGCTCACTGGTAGCATAATTAATACTCAGACATAAGTTGAAGATAAAACACTGGTAGCATAATTAATACTCGGACATACGTTAAAGATAAAACACTGGTAGCATAATTAACACTCAGACATACGTAGATAAAACATTAGTAGTATAACTAATACTCAGACATACGTATATAAAACATTGGTAGCATAAATTAATACTCAGACATACGTAGATTAAACACTGGTAGCATAATGAATACTCAGACATACGTTGAAGATAAAACACCGGTAGCGAAATTAATACTCAGACATGCGATGAAAATAAAACACTGGTAGCATAATGAATAATCAGACATACGTTAAAGATAAAAGACGGGTAGCATAATTAATACTCAGTCGTACGTAGATAAAACACTGCTGCACAATTAATGCTCAGACATACGTTGAAGATAAAACACTGGTAGCATAATTAATTCTTAGACACACGTAGATAAAACACTGGTAACATACTTAATATTCAGACATACGTAGATAAAATAATGGTAGCATAATTAATACTCAGTCATACGTAGATAAAACACTGCTACATAATTAATACTCAGACATACGTTGAAGATAAAACACTGGTAGCATAATTAATACTTAGACACACGTAGATAAAACACTGGTAGCATAATTAATACTTAGACACACGTAGATAAAACACTGGTAACATACTTAATATTCAGACATACGTAGATAAAATAATGGTAGCATAATTAATACACAGTCATACGTAGATAAAACACTGCTACATAATTAATACTCAGACATACGTTGAAGATAAAACACTGGTAGCATAATTAATACTCAGACATACGTAGATAAAATAATGGTAGCATAATTAATATTCAGACACACGTTGAAGATAAAACATGTAAATCCTACATGATTATTTAGTTTCTTTTATCCACCAAATCTGTGCCGCTTTTTAAGTTGTTCATTGTCTACTCTCAACTCAATGAAATCTGCATTTCTACTTCTTTTCTCGTGCAAAATTGTAATGGTAATTAGTTAAGTACGGCGTGGTTTTACTATGGTTATAATCTACAGTCGCTAAATGACATTCTTGTCACTTGCCTCCAAAAGATTATTATTATTATTATTATTATTATTATTATTATTATTATTCAGGTAAAAGCTACAAGTGCTATTAAAAATACTGCCAAGGTAACAGAAGAATTTGTAGACGAACCTTTAGATACTATGACAGATTTAGGACAAAGTAAGTAACTAAACCTCGTTTATATACTTTACCTATTTATTTATTTATTTATTTTATTTTGGTCTTGCAAAAAAATTAAACATTGATGCTGGCAGACACTTTTAACATTATGCATTAATTAATACAAAAATATTTGTGTCTGAGATAAAAAAAAAAAAGCAATTTTTCAACATGTCATTAAAATTATTCCATCGGAGGTACTTAAACCTTTCCCTTATCGAGCGTGCTACAGTTATATTCATATATAAAGTATGATAGGTGAGTATGTCATCGTGCCGTCCGCAGCTAAAAATTCAAAGTGACAATTTTTGTTGCTAACTTTTATGAATGAATAATACCGCAACAAACGGGGGTAATTATACCTTAAGATTTCCTGTGGATAAATAATACCACAACAAACGGGGGCAGTTATACCTTAAGATATCCCGTGGATGAATAAAAATGCAGCAAAAAACTTGGGTTTTGTTGTCACGTGGAAATGTCGTATGCAAGTTGTCATCTGGAGATGTCGTATGCATCATCACAAATACAGCTTTGCATTTAGAATCATGTTCCGAAACTTTGTTCTAGTATGGCTTCAGTTACCATTATTTGTCTCGAAGAAAAATGTTTTCGTATAATTTTGTTTCGTTTCATTTTCGTAGAAGTCATCGGGGGAATAGCCAACGTCTTGCCAATAGAGGATGCGACAGCGAAACTGGTAGAGCAGAGAATGGAAATGCGACTTGCTGAGCAGCAGGCGGCAGCCGGGGGAGGTCCCACGACAGATTATCCGCCAGTTACTGGATCAGTGAACATAAATCACGCCTCAAGTGGTACGACTGATGTGGAAAATAATTCAAATTTTGAAGTAACTACGGTCGAGCCTGTTCTTAGCACTAATCAAGGAAGTTATAATTGGGTAGCTGTAGGTTCACGCGAGTTCCTAGACTCTCTCTCATCGGAAGACGATGATTCAACAACAGGTATAATGCAATACAAAGAACTTCTGAAAAGATGCCACCTGAAAGACAGTGATCAACTGGACAGACTGTACACATACCTCAGCTTCTACGAATCGATATTCAGATATGTAATCAAGAACCAGAGCGAAGAGATAATGATAAATAAAGACATTCTGAAGCTACGGAAAGATCAAATATTCTGTTACCTTGCCATCAGCGAGGAGCCCGATGATATAGAGTGGTATCTGAACAGACTGTTCGAACAGGAAAAGCAAAGGAGAGATTTGGAAAGAAAAAATGCGGTGAGCTACAAAACGCAATAGTGTTAATGATTTAATTATAGAAAGACGATGATAATGATTATGATAATGATGATGATGATAGCAGAGGTTATGTTCATTTGTTTCTGTCTTGAGTAGGTTAATTTTTTATTTCTGCCACACCTCACCAGATTTGACAAGAAAGTTGAGGAAGTGTTTTAATGGCAAAGAAGAAAATCCGAAAGATCTGTACCATAGTGTTGTTAATAAAAATGCTTAACATTCACTGAACACCAAAATACTAATTTCTTTGCATTCAAACCCACTCCTTTTTGTGTAACTACTACTATGTGCAAACTGTTAGATAATAAATATGTAATTACACATCTGTGCATCCCTATGTTCTACGTAAATTGTGAAACTTAAGACTTTCAATAGTTTAAAGATGCTGAAAATAAATATGTCAGGTTCTTGACTCCTGGTTCACGAACATTCTCGATTTTCTCCTTAAGATTAGATTTTACTTTATTAGGCTCCTGTTAGCTTTTAATGACTACTTGTTTCAGGCGAAGAGAGGGGAACAGGTAAAGTAAAATTTTATTTAGTTGTATTGTACCTTTAACTAGCTTTCTTATTCTCCAATAAAGTGGTGAATTGTACCTTTAATAGCCCCCACCCCCACTTATTCTACAATAAAGAGTTAAATGCGCTTTTAATGGACCCCCTGTTTTAACGGACCCCCTGTTTTAATGGACCCCCTGTTTTCTATAATAAAGAATTGAACCTTTATACTTTGCATCCTTTTTCTCCAACTTAAAAAAGTTGAATTGTGCCTGCAGTTGGCCTCCTTATTCTAAAACAAAGGGATGAGGAGTTCTTCAATATATACGCAGAGCATGCTTAATATTGCTTTCGGTGGAAATTAAATTAATCAAACCTTGTTCAAATCCATCGTTTCAGACCAGTTTTTATTTAAAATTTGAACCCTAGCGATGTTCCCCTGCATTTGAAGTCGGCCGTTGTGATAGGTATCCCCGTACTGAGGAGAATAGGATGGTCTAGCTAGGAAAATTAAAAAGGTAATCGTGAAGTAATTATTGTAATAAATAGGCTAGAGGCGAAGTGCCTGCAGAATGCTTTCAATGACACAAGTAATATTAAAGACGATAAAGATAATAATCGTTGATTTTATCTTCTTCTCATAGGCAAGCGCCAGGGCAAGAGAAGTTTTATCAGACGCCGATACTAATCTCTGAGTAAAAACAGAATAC
Source organism: Megalonaias nervosa (assembly GCA_016617855.1). Taxonomy (NCBI): domain Eukaryota; kingdom Metazoa; phylum Mollusca; class Bivalvia; order Unionida; family Unionidae; genus Megalonaias; species Megalonaias nervosa. The sequence continues at coordinate 15,294 of JAECUM010009020.1, forward strand.
GAACATCAAGGTGGAAGGTTCAATATCAAAGTTGTAAATATTACTCACACCCCATATACGTCACGTATTAACTGGTACAGCGGTCGAATTGGAACAAAGTGCTTATATAATTAGTTTTGGACAGGGCTCATAAGCTAGACGAGAGTTGCTTATAACACTACTTCAAGGCGTAAGGTAATAAAAATAGAGATGTGGTTGCAGAGTTTGCGCTGATTGACAAATCTTTCAATGAAACTTTCGGGACGGTTGAAAGCCGTTCACCCAAGAGGAACGCAGGACATTCAAAGCCTAACGCCAGTGAAGATGTTATTCAGTTTGTTTGTGGACTAGCAGCGAAAGTCGAAGATAGTCTGAGCAAGCGCATTGATGACAAATTAGAGACAACCCTGTGCCCTGCTCATGACAGAATTGTACAATTAGCAACTAGTACCATAAATGTTCTAGGGAAGGTACAAAATAAGGTTCCGGTAGCCTAGTGATTAGAGTGTCCGCCTTGGATGTGGGAGGTCGTGGGTTCGAACCCCGGCAGAGTCTACCAAAGAATAATAAAAATTGTACTAACAGCTGCCTCGCTAGATGTTCAGTAGTAAGAGAGGTTAGTGCTCGGACTGGTCGGCCTGGTGTCAGGATACTGTGACTGGGTGGGACATCATGCTACATGTCTGCAGCATGATGCCCCAATGCTAGACATCACTATAAACTGCCACACTGCAGACATCTTAGCAACATGACTGAAAAATTGTTAAAGCTACGTTAGAAATCCAAATCACACACACACACACACACACACACACACACACACACACACTGTGTCCGTGCGCTGCCACACTGCAGACATCTTAGCAACATGACTCAAAAATTGTTAAAGCTACGTTAAAAATCCAAATCACACACACACACACACACACACACACACACACACACACACACTAAATTTCCGTGCTCTGTGACGCAGTTTCACGCGCTGATATACGGCCGCAGGGGTCGCATGCGTATGAGACAATAGCAGTACAGAACATATTACGATTGTGCAAGATAGTAAAATGAGAGACACAGATGAGAGAAAACCAGATTGTAACACTTTTCCCATGTTTTCGACCCCAAATATTTGAGCAAGCACAACCGTTGAGTCCATTGAACGCACATGCAACTTGCTCCACGATACTGCTGTAATAAGTAGTGTACATGACGAAAATCCTAATCCATCTTCGTGAGCGGATGTGTCTACCACAGATAAATTGCCAAATTAGGCAAATCAGACAAAATCATGTCATATCAAACCTGCCACATTTGATGGAATTGGTTCCTGGCTACATTACAAATCCAATTTCTATGTACGTGCCACCTTAATGGCTGTAGCATCGAGCAAAACGGCATTTATCTCGACGTGTCCCTTCGCGGACAAGCACAAGGAGTTTTCGGAAACCTGAATGGTGGCGCTGGTAAAAATTACGAGCTTACAGGTGATTTAACTGAAGTTCTGGCCAAAGAAAATTTTATTGATGCACTGGTAGATTCGGGTATGGGACTTCACATTCAACAGGCGCGTCCAGAAAGCCTAAATGATTCCATACATCAAGCCTTCGCCTTGGAAGCCTTTTATCACACAGAACAAACAAACAGCGCAAGGGTTATCGTAGCTACTATCGTCAGTTAGGAGCCGACGAAAAAGAACGGAAGGAACTTGTCAGAATCAATGGCGATTGAGCATCTGCTGGTTCCACTAAAACAGATAATCGGAGAGCTCCATAACGAAATACGTACGCTGTAAAAGTCGTCCGAGCGCGATAAAGTCCTAATTACTAACGGTGGCTCTCATTCTGAAATAAATTCTAACTTTGAATCCATGACTGGATCAAATGTTTCCAATGTGGACGGAAAAGAAAGAAAGAAACATTGTCCAGAACTAAACTAACCTGAAAAAGACGGTAACAAACGTACGCGGGGCCAAGCTACAGCCTGCGTTGCACGGAGATTACTTAGGCGCCATGGATGGCACTGCGACATCCATCTAAACCGACACGGGGAAAAAGACCACAACCAGCAGTACTCGCTTGGAGTCTAATCTGTAGCTACCGAGTTAGTAATGTATGTAATAGCCAGCATCCAAGGCCTCGATACCAAGCTTTTGATTGATACTAGAGCGACCGTCACACTGGTATCTGAGAATTCTATTGGCAAATCCCTATCTAAAATCGGCCTCAACTCATCAAAGCTAAGCAGGATATTGTCTCTGCAGGAAATACTATGCTGACGCTTCTTGGACAAACTAGTTTCACTTTTGTTTTAGGCGGTAACTTTACCACAGCAAGGCAGTGGTTGCAAAGATTGACGTCGCCGGGATAATAGTTTTGGACTTTTTAAAGAATAACTGTGTATCAATAGATGTTACCAACGGCATATTTAAGAGTGGCGATAAGTCATTGCCTGTCTGGTTCGAAGGAGCGCTGGGGTTTTACAAACTCGCTTTTGCAGAAATGTGCCTCGTAGAAGTGACATTGTCATACCCACAGTCTGCTGTGTTCCTGAAAGAACACCTCACCAGTTTGAGGATGTGAGAGCAAATGGACGTTGTTCACGCTCTAGCAATGATAATAGCAAAGGTGCCATGCAGCGGCATAAGCGATATCATAACTGTCATTGATCTTGGGAAAGACTGAAAGCAGGAGATAAAGCGTATATGTTCTTTCGTCAACGAAAGATTGGTTTGTCTCCCAAGCTTTCGAGCCACTGGCGAGGACCGTTCAATGTTTTAGACAAAGTGACTGAAGTCACGCACAAGCGGGGTAAACGGACGTCCACAGATTGTACATTATGACCGTATACGGCTTTGCCGTACTTAGCTACTTACAGAAGAATTGAATCTGCCATACATCGCAGAGGATGCAGAGGTTCACGAGGTTGTACAAGGCATCGGAATTTTAGACTTGCCTGAAAGACGTGGCGATACGATGGTGTCCGAAATTGACGGCAATGAAGTGGATTGTCAATTTGATAAGGCATCAGCCGCGCGACCTCGTCGAGAACGACGTGTTCCATATTCCCTGGATGATATTGCTCTATCTAGTGCATGAAATGTCTTGCAAATAAGTTGCTCTATCATGTGTCGAATCATCGCGAATCAATGTTTGTGTTAAAAAATTCTGAATGACTGATGACTTTTTGGCTGATTTATTCCCGTTATTAAAATTGTTTCATTATGTTTTGGTTTGTTTTGAAATGTGGGACATATTTCTTGTAGGCGTGGGTAGTGTAGCTATTTTCCTTTGCGTTTTAAGCCGGCTATTTTTACAAGTATCCCAGTATTGAGAATTGGATGGTCCAGTTAGGAATAGACTGGTCGGGTAACGTGATAGGTCACGTAGTACCAGTGTACATAAAGGCCGGCGGTGAGTTGAATCCGGGTTTCTTATGTGCATCGTCCACAGAGAAAGAAGACTAAAGAAGCGAAAATTAAGAAGATAATAGATCAAAGACAATAAAGATGACGGTTGTGTTTATCTTCCACACATAGGCAAGCTCCAGAACTCAAGAAGATTTATCAGGCGCCGATACCAATCATTGAATGAAGACAGAGTATGCACAGCAAGGGGGAGGTTCGCTACCAAAGTTATAAATATTCGTTTACTCACACCCCCTTACACGTCACAGAACATCAAATGCATCGCAATATGATGAACAATTTGAAATTTTGGCAATAATTAATAAACTCAGAGCCAGTGAGGCCTATTGGTCGCTGATCTTTGTTTTAGTACTCCGGTTTTAATTCACACGTGAACGACTCACTACACCGTTTATATTTTCTTAAGCACTTATTATTACAGTACTTCAGACAAGATAGACGAAGCAAAAATCAGGAAAGTTTGCTTTCTTGTTTAAAATTTGTTATCATTTAGAATATTGCGGTTTGAGATGCTTCATACGTGAGTGACGACTAAAGTCGGGAACTTTCTGTGCGAAGTTTGCATAGACCTAGGCATAACGATATGCCGTTGTATTGGAGTACTTTCTGTGTTTACTCTGTGCATAGACCTAAGCATAACAGTATACCGTTGTGTTGGAGTACTTTCTGTACTTACTCAGTGAAGACCATTCAAATTATCAAACCAGTACTACAGTATCATGATACTATATTTCTGCTTTTAACAGGACAGGCATGTCAGCCATTTGTTTTTGAATGCTGTTGGATCCGTATCAAACAGTATCCTTGGCAAATCTGAGGCAAACCAAACAACGTCATTCCAAGCCAAAGGTATCAAAGTTAGGATGAAGAGAGTGGACAATACAACAGGAGGTAAAAAGAAATAATTTCCAGCATTGTTACCATTATTTAAGCAATTTATCTCACATGTACAGCATAGGCCATTTTAATATTTTTTTGTATTGTACGCCTTTGCTAAATATGCTTTACGAATGTTTAATGAAATGTTCAGCAGTTTTATCTGAAAAACAAAACATCGTAAAAAGTTATAGTTAAATGGTCCAAAATGTTGAAAATATATTATTTTTTATTTTTTCAAATTAACATTACCTTGAAAAAAAAAAACTTTGTTGTAGAGATATTTTGCATGTTAAGCGAATTTTTTTATCTACGATAAAATTACATGACCGATTTTAGATCCGATCTCTTTTAGATAAGTATAAGGTCCATTTTATGGAACCATATGAAATATTCATTTTTCATACAAGCGGATTTGCCCTGATAACCGATAATTATTAATCCGTATCAATCAAAATCAGCTCATCATGTTGTTGGGTACAACGACTTAAAATATTTAGTTTAAGACCGTAGATTCGCAAAAGAAATTTGGAGTTACTCGTCCAGGATATACATTTCTTCAGAATATTTCAAAGAAATCATATATTCTTTTGAAATCTAAATTCATTTTGTATCCTTCTTTTCTTAATCTCTGGTATTTTGGTTTCACATATTTGAGAAATCTTTAGGGAAATCAGCTGTTACGACTCTATGGTCTTAAACTAAGTAACAGAAAAGAAAGAAACCAACAAGTTTATTAAAACTCAACACGTAATGTATTTGCCTATAATACAAGTGAAAAATTTGAAAAGAACTTACAATATTGTGAGATAAATTACAAATGGTCATAAACGTTTTATCACAAGTCCTAAAGTATAGATTATTCCGAATGAATTTATGTGGTGTTCCGTACGAATTGCAATCTTGAACGTGATATGGAGCCACTTTAGCGTCAATAGAAATCCCAGTCAAAAAGGTCGTGGGCCACTTTGACGTCGAGGGGAATTTAACATGGGGAAATTTGACATGGAGTGAATGGGGAATTGAACATAGTGACAAGGGATTGGGACACTTTAGCGTCAATGGGACCTTAATGTTAAAAATGGGTATATCAAAATTGGCGTCAGTGGGAATTTAACATGGGAATGTCACCTGGATGTCAATGGGAATTGAACATGGGTAACATCATAGGGTTTATAGGGTCAAAGCTATTTATAGGGTGAAATGTACTTGTAGGGACAAAGGGTTGATAGGAACAGACATAGACATACAGAAACAAATAAATACACATCCAAACACTCAGAAAAGAGAACAGAGATGTTCCAAAGAAAGACTCGGAGACAGAATAGAGACTCCAATAAGAAAAGTCTATTGTTTGGGTACAAAACATTTATTCAATTATATACATGGGCTCTCTGGCCTGTGCTATGGTCTAAGCACTATCCATTTAATACATACAAATTTGGACATGGAACAAACCTATTTACAAATTATTTAGTTCTTGGTTCTAGTAAACTACTTTTAAAATTAAAGTTCATGCCTTCATCAAACACTTCATATACAACTTATTTACATTTCATAAAAGAATGCCATTTTCTTTCACTCTACATTAAATATTCAGTTTTAAGAAAAAGCTAAAACAAATTAACAAACAATCAAATAGGACAAAGTTCATGTTTTTCTTTTCATCAGTCACACACGTTGTTTAAAATCTAGTCAGCTACCGCTTGAGTGGCCAGCGTAGATGTTTCCCATCACGTACTCTCTTTCACTCGTAAATCTGCTGTTATGTCCATTGTGCTAGGTAAACTTATCGATAAGCAGATCAATGGCGGTTATTGTCTTCTTCCCATGAAGGTACAACGTATGCCATATGAATGGTCACTTTTCCATCGCTGATGTCAAATGTTTCTCTCATCGTCTGCACGTCTTCAATAGCCCTTAATAGTTTGCAAGAAGTTAATTCTGCAGGTGTACTAAACCCGAGACATACAGGAGAGTTCAAACTGTCGTGATACATAGATAGGCTCAAACGACCTCGATATTTGACTTGACACTGACGTTTGAGTTCCTCTAACAGTGAGTCAAATAAGTCTGTAATGAAACCTGCTGCTTCCTTGGTTTGAACGTCAGACGCAAAGTCTTTAAATTTCACCGTGTTGGTGTAAGTTGTCGTCCTAAATTTTCTCGAAGTCGCCGTCTGAGTCATTTGGATGCTAAAATACTCCTTTAGGTCTACTGAATCATTTTCCTTCTTGGACGCACTTTGTTGTGACGGTATGGTGGTGAAAGAGGTCAATGATGTTTGTTCCTTCTCTTTTTTCATCTGCGGAGAGTGATCCATCTTTCTCGGTGTTTGACCTCGCAGTGAGATGTCGTTCGTGGAAGTCATCCCTTTTTATACTGAGTGATATCAGCATGTCCATAAGGTAAAGTCTTGTAGTTTGGAAGTCCCACTGGTTGCATATAGTTTTCCATGGCGTTAGTAAATAAACAACTAAGATGTGGTACTGCATTAGTGATGTGATCGTGAGGCACAGCATCGCACTCGAGTTTCTCGTTGGGCTTGAGTCTTACGCTCGATACTTGCTGAGTGAAGGGATTCATCTTTCTCGCTTGGAAATGGTAGTCACAATGAACTATCGGTCTTGGACGTTGTCCCTTTTTATATGCTGACAAATATCAACGTGTCCGTACGGAAAGTGAAGTGGTTGGGAAGCCGTACTCGCTTTTGGTACACGATTTAATAGACTTTTTCCAAGGGCCGACTGACGATTTGGTGTGTGGGTAAACGTACAATCTTGTGCGGTTGGTAGGTGGTCACTCTAAAATTTCGATCCTGTCCAGATTGCAAGACTTCTTTCAGCACGCCAAAGTTCACCACTCGACTGGTGCGATAATTGAGAGTCAATCCTTTCACTTTACACTAGGTGTGCACTTCTCCTTGTGGGTCCCGGTATTCGTAACCGTAATTTTTAGGACCGCCACTAGCAAAACTTAGAATCTTGTCGTCGGGGTGCTCTTCCGTCCAGGCTCCTAAACGGTCTCCTTCGATGTCAGGGTGCTGGTGACCTATTCGATCGATGTAAATGCAACTGTCCGTTTCAAAGTACAGCACACGACCTACTAACTGGTGTAACGCTTTGTACAATTTTAAGCGAGCATGGGCTGTCACGTAAGCCGCAATGATGACATTTCCAAATTCGTCGGCTTCTACAAAGTCCAGTTCTTCTTCGTAATTGACTAAGATCAATTCATCACGAAGGATGTCCACGTGTTTCATGTATTTGGTTTTGTCGTGAATCGTCTGGAAGTAGCGGGAAGGTTCTGTCAAATACTCCGTCTTGGGTAAACACGGTCGTTGTGCCATTTTGCTCCACAAGCAATTCAACATCACTTTGGCAAACGATCGCCTTCCTTCGTGTTTCTCCACATGGTCTAAAGTGATGCCTTCCTGCTCCAAGTATTTCTCTTTGAATTTATTTTGGTCTTCGGGAGTGTGGCACCAGGAAGGATAGCCACTGGCTTCTTGTTTCAGTTTTAAAAAGGCATCCACGTAGTCTGCGAAAATGCCTTTCCGAGTCTCGTTGCCCTTGTGGTACTGTTCTGTCTTGTGAAAGTGGTAAATTTCGTACACTTCTAACAGTTGGTATCCCAGGTCCAGAGCTTTAAACAATACCGCGCTAACCCACGTTCCCGTCAAGGCACGTTCTTCCTGAGTGTGTTGACAAGGTCGATCTTGGTTACATGTTTAGGCACAAGTACGGCACAAGGGAAACATCAGTTTTCCTTGGCAATGTTGAGGTAAAACGGGATGGTACAAGTTCGTGGGAGGCAAGGCTTTGCACTTGGATCAATTCTTTGTATTGTCGAATGTTGTTCAGGTCAATGTGTTCCGTCAGCAATTGTGGGTGCCCTGCGGAAAAGTGACAATATCTGCACACGTAAGGATACAGCGAACACACGTCCATGTATTTGATTTCTTCTCCTTTCTCCTCGTCGGCTTGGTACAGCAAATAGGTGGCATTCGTCCGTCCTTCGTACAAGCTGTTCCTCGGGTTCAGTGGGTCCACCAGTTTGTAACTTTCCACGATGCGTTTAAACTCGGGATCGGTTTTCAGTCGGTGATCGTACTCGTGTTCCCACATTTCGACCACTTGATATCCTTGCTATTCTAACTTCAAGCGCCGCTGACAAGTGGCCTTGTACAAGTCTTCCATGGTACGTTGTAAAAACTGATTTTTAGTGTCACGTTGAGGGTAGCAGATGGGACATCCGTGAAATAAGCATCCGTTAAACTCGTGCACGATCTTGGGGTTTCTTAAGCCCCAGCCATCTACTTAATACCTTCCAATGGTCTTTTCGCCTCCTCCATTTCGGGCATGTTGGTTCCAATTGTTTTCCTTGTCGCACAAATAATGTAACCAGCGTAGGGCTTTGACCGAGTATTGACGTTTGACAAAGTTCGTCGTTTGAAGACAGGTGACATACAGGATGTTTTCAGGCATGAATCGTTGGCGGTACACTAAGGAACACGCTTTGGCAATGGTGCAGGCTTCTTTCAAAGGATCGATCCCTCCTTGCTCCATGAACAGTTCTCGAAATTTTCCACAGCAAAGCCGTAAAATGTCCACGTCGGATCGACAATGTTTTAACATTTCTTCCTGAAAGTCGAAGGCGCCCGAGGCGTGAGTCTGGTACCAAGCGTAGAAAGCTTCTCGTTGTACGGTGCGCGTGTTGTCGGGGTCGTAGTAGTGTGCCTCAGGCAAATGGGGCAGAACGGCGTGTTGATTGGCTTCGGTATTGAAAGAGTGCTGGAAATAGCCTTTGTCCATTTCTGTCATTCCAAACGTTTTAAGCATTCGGCTCAAAGGCATGACCAAATAACTCATCGAATCTTTAAACTGCACTTGTCCGATTTGCATGGAAATGATTTTGGCTCCGTTCAAAATGACTTTAGGACGTTCGGTACTTTGTTCCGTATAGTATCTGAGAAGAAATTGCCCATCGTATCCAGAGACATTGTGAGCCATCACCGTGGCATGGCGATGACAATCTCCGTAATGTTCGATGTCGTCTTGGCTCCACGTCTCGTCGATAGGGTTTAAGATCCATTGGGCGAAATCAGCCAACGTGTTAGGTCCCCGAAAGATTTTTTCACGTCCTCCAGGAATCTTGCTGCAGTGAGGGCAATGACTAAAGATAGGCTCTTGGATGCACTTCTCGCACGCTCGGTGAGCCACGCAGAAATTAGGAATGTGAATACCGGTCTCTTGCATGCATTCGAAATCGAAAAAGATGAAATTGCCTTTCTTCTGGTCATCTTTCTGTTGATGTTTGGAATAGCATTTTTAAATGTAGCATTCGTGTTCCAAGTCCACGATTTTGGCAAATTTGACATCGTTTCTTTCCTGGACGTACGTGAGTCTTGGCGCAATTGGTACGTATGCCTTGTCCACAAGTAGGGCACAATCTCAGGAGTTGACAAGCACTTTTCCGCTGTGAACCTTGCGTCTTCAAATGTTGTTGGTAACAGGTTGGACTGACAAAAGTGCGCTGACAAGCTGGGCAATGCACTCGTTCTTGTCCTTCGTCCAGACAGGGTTTAGAGGCCAAACATCCCTCACATTTCGATCCGCAATGCTTGTGTTGTTCTCTATTGTTATAACCATTGTCACATTTCTGACAATAATATCTGTATCCCAGGAATCCAGTGATACTGGTAATGGTATCGAAATGTTCATCGTGATGATAGAAATTTTTTCCTCGAAATAACAGAGGTCCACACACTTCTTGAGGGTGCACTTTCAAGGTGTAGCGTGGAGCCAAGACGTCTTGCAATTTTTGCATTTCAGGAATGCCACAGGGCGTATCTTTAGTTAGCCCTACTTGCTGTAGCAGGAGTTCTGCTTCTCTTTGTTGTTTGGTTAGGTCCGATCGTTGAATAGTTTTCCAGGCTCTTTTCTATTCTGCCGTGTCGTTCTTGTCGGCATACGTTCGTCCCACCACGATGGCACGGGCAAAACACATCTTGTCTTGAGGGTTGTTAATTTGGACGAGGCTCTTTTTGGTGCTGCGAAGGTTGTCTGCCAATAACACCTTTTTCCGTCCGGTCCCTTGGGGAAGAGACATGAACAGTATCGCTTTTCCGTCGGTGATGTGAAACTTGTCTTTGGATTGTTGCACGTATTGAACCTTGTCCATGACTTTGAAAGGTGTCAGTTCTGCTGGGCTGCTAAACTCGATCCAAACGGGTGACTTCAAACTGTCGTGTTGAATGGAAAGTCTCAAGCGATCGTCTTCTTTGGCTTCACATTGCTGTTTCAGTGTGGTTAACAAAGAATACCACACATCGGTGATGAACCCTTCTGCTTTTTTCAGCGGTACATCGGATTTGAAATCTTTAAACTTCACCGTGTACGTGTAGACAGTGGTTCTAAATTTTCTAGAGAAGCGTTTGTCCGTTTCTCAAATGTGGTAATACTTTTCGGGTGATACTGGTGGACTTTGGTTTGGAATAGGCTCTCTCGGTCTGGTCGCAGACGTGGAAGGTGTTGGTTCACGTTCGCTCATGTCTTTGATTTGAGCGAACACTTCTTTTCGCGTGTGAGTCGATACGTCACGTCGCTGCCTCTTACCTTCTTCTTCTCTCTGACTGAAATCGTGCGATCGTTTCATCTCGATTACTGATTCAGAAATGATTTAACCAAGTTCGTTCTCTCTGTATATATTGTTACGTATCGGCTCGTTCAAAGTAACACAAAGAAAGAGTGAAGACAACAAGCTTTGTAAATTTTAACAAAGATAATTTATTTCCCTAGAAAACACGGTGAAAAGATAAATATGTGAAACAAAACTTACGATTTACGAAGATCCAAAAATATGTTCTAAATTTGTGAAAACACATAAGTCCTGTGAATAAACAGTTCTAAATTGATACAGTCTGAATCTCAGTTCCGTTCCAAGATGGCGGATGATGACGTCAGACGAAGGCTAACACAAAATGTCCAGAATTTTCACAGTAAAGCACAATTTGTATTGTTCTGTTCCGATTTAGAAGTAATTTCATCAAATGTCTTTGTCCAAAGCCACTAGTGTTGTTCTCCAGGGAAAATAATTACTTAGAAAGTAGATGAAATACAGCTACCACCACTAACAACACACATGTTGTTCCTAACACGTACGAATGAACAAACACCTCTCTCCAGCACAGAAATACCTTTTCCTTAAGGTATTAGAAACTCAGTAAGATGTTATGATGTGACTCTCAGCTATGACTGACCACGACTATGACTACCACTATCTCAATGACTAAATATTTCTTACAGGTAACTGAGCATTTAAAACAAGCTAATGCGTCATTACATGTACACATGCACGAAGACACGTGTGATTTCGCAGTCCATCTGGACATTACGAAAACCTAAGCAAGTATCAGCCAATCATTTACATAGCTACTGCTGAATGTTTACTTGCGACGAATTTACTATCATACAAAGCTCATGCTTACACGAGTCACATTTACGTTTTAAATAAATACGATGTTTCTAACATACTATTAGATCTTGCTAACATAATCATCACCATAATAATAACAACATTTAGTGGCATAAAAATAAAATAAAAATGAAACAAAGAATTAGAAGAATTTAAATTTTAACACATATGTAATTTAACTACAGGGTCGTAACAATATACCCCTCTCTGCCTCTTGTTGTGACAATGGCTTGGTATATTTCACAAGGGCAAGTGAAAGTCCACCAGTTATGAATCTCTGGCTGACTTATGCGAACGACAATGGTGCGTCTTAAAAACCTCATGCATCTTGACGACCCTTCGATTCAAACCCTACCACGAAAGAAAAATGTTGGAAGACGAAAACCCAGGCAGTTGGTGTCATGAAGAGAACTAGAAACGGTACTGTGCCGTTAAGACACTTACGTACTCTAGAAAACCACGCTACTTGACTAAGATGTCTCATTCTCTCTGTCACTTCTACTTTGTCGTTGACCACGATGTCTACCAACCCTGTTTTAACACACGTTAAATAGCTTTGACCCTATAAACCCTATGATGTTACCCATTTTCGATTCCCATTGACCTCCAGGTGACATTCCCATGTTAAATTCCCACTGACGCCAATTTTGATATACCCATTTTTAAAGTTAAGGTCCCATTCACGCTAAAGTGGCCCAATCCCTTGTCGCTATGTTCAATTCCCCATTCACTCCATGTTAAATTTCCCCATGTTAAATTCCCCTCGACGCCAAAGTGGCCCACGACCTTTTTGACTGGGAATTCATTGACGCTTAAGTGGCCCCATATACTACTAATGTGCCTGATGTAGCCGTAGCCTGGAATAGTGTGCTAACAGTCTTATGTATTCATGTGGTGTTCCGTACGAATTGCAATCTTGAATGTGCCTGATGTAGCAATAGCCTGGAATAGTGTGCTAACAGTCTTATGAATTCATGTGGTGTTCCTTACGAATTGCAATCTTGAATGTGCCTGATGTAGCAATAGCCTGGAATAGTGTGCTAACAGGCTTATGTATTCATGTGGTGTTCCTTACGAATTGCAATCTTGAATGTGCCTGATGTAGCAATAGCCTGGAATAGTATGCTAACAGTCTTATGTATCACAATGACATGGTTCAAATTGTCTCTGAATTAATTTACAATAACCCCGAAAATATTAATGATCACTCCGTAATTCCAATGTATAATTTAAATAAATAAATCCTCTAAAATTAAAACCGAACGCATGCTAAAAGATGGATTCCACTTTAGATATTAAGCCAGGTATGAATACTTCTAATATAAACAATCCTAATATAAAACCTAAGACACAATAAGAGGACAAGCATGAGGTTAAAAAGCTTTTATAACATTCTAAGTTGTGAACAAGATGAGGTCTATTACTAAACGTTTAGTAAAGAACATAGCAAACATTAGTTACACCAGGAATTCCTAAGAGGCGCTCAAATCCGAGTAACATGTTTACCTACAGTTACGACTCTATGGTATTAAACAAAGTAACAGAAAGAGTGAAAGCAGACAAGTTTTGTAAAACTCAACAAATAATTTATATTCCTTGAATACAAAGTGAAAACTTAAAACGGACCTAAAGTATTGTGAACTAAATCCCAAATAGTCCCAAAATTTCTCGCACAAGTCTGTATGTATAGTTCCAATTGAATTCCAATGGTATTGCAAATTAATTCCAATACTGAATGTATTGATGTGCCTGTAGTCTCATACGTGCTAATGTGTCAGTGACCCGGATTGTGGCGTTGTGCTAAGAGTCTTTTTGATGAATCGCAATAATATGACACAAAAAATGTTCTTGTGTGAATTCAATATAATTCCAAATTAATGTCCCAGTCCGAGCATATTATCGATGAACACTAGTGAATGACAATTTGAAGAAATAAATCAAATAAAAACTGAACACAACAATAAGACCGATTCTGCTTCAAGATGTTAAGACAAGACTGAATAATTTTTGCATAATCAAGATTATATAGCCCTCTACTTGAACTAGGTCGCAATTACCATTTTCTGAAAATATTTTGTCACTTTAATGGAATTTTCCATTCTTGAAGATTCCGAGGTCAGAATCTGTATCTTTTATCACAAGTTCAGGTGAACATGTTTACATTAATAATGATCTGAATATTTAATCCACAATCATATAGAAGATTTTAGCCATGTATTATGGTGTTAACAAAATAAATATCCCTGGTCTGATATACATTAATCTTGATTTTGGACACGTGCAAAATACAAATGTATTTAAGAAAAGCCAACAAATAATGCATATTAAATGCACACAACACTACCAAAATAATAATCTTAATTAATAAACTACAGTCATAGATAAAAAAATATGTTCTTTACAAAAATGGTATTAGTCAGGTAATCCCCAACTCTTACCCTCCATTATGGACAAGGGTCAATCACACAATACAAATTAAATATACAGAACACCTCACTTGATACAGAAAAAGAAAGCTTTATAAAACAAAGCTTTCTTTAAATATTAATCTAATATACATATGATAATGTGGTAATTAAAATTGCATAAATGGCTGATGAATGACCCAAATTATGGGTAAAGCAATATAACACTTCTACACACGTGAATGACCCAAATTATGGGTAAAGCAATATAACACGTCTACACACGTGAATGACCCAAATTATGGATAAAGCAATATAACACTTCTACACACGTGACAGTGCATCTGCAATAAGATTATCTTTTACCTTGATGTGCATAATGTCAGTGTTGTATTCCTTGATGTGCATAATGTCAGTGTTGTATTCCTTGATGTACATAATGTCAGTGTTGTATTCCTTGATGTGCATAATATCAGTGCTGTATTCCAGCGACATTAAAACTCCACCTTTACAATCTTTGAATTTTGGTTTTCATTTTGTAAATGAAGTAAGGGGTTATGATCACTGAATACACTAATCGGAGAAGGAGCTGAATTAATGTAAACTTTAAAGTGTTGCAAAGCCAGTATCAAAGACAAACATTCCCTCTCGATTGGGGAATACTTTCTCTGGTGCTTGTTTGTTTTGTTTTAGGAAAATAATACACTGGATGATCCACACCAACCCCTACGTCACTTGCATTAACATACATTTTAAATAATTGATTCAAATTTGGGGCTGAAAGAACTCGTGCACTCTTAAAAATGGCATTTAATTTTTCACGAGTCTCCGAACATTCCAGACAAATGAAATTTGTTCTTCTTGATAAACAAATTTGTCAGGGGTTCAACAATTATTTAAACATTAGAGGAAGATGTCCGATAATATCCAACCATGCCCCAAAATTGCATCAGTTGGATTTTACTGACCGGCACAGATAATTTAGAGATAGCCTTAAACTTAACTTCTATAGGTTTAACTTTTCCGTGTCGAAGAGAAAGTAAGTGGCTTAAATTATATTATTGACATTCCTGGGAGGCAAATATAGAAACAACTGTGCCATATAAATAAGTTAAGGGAGTGTGTTGATAAAGATAGCCACACTAATCATTTGATCAATTTAATTGTACCTGTCCCACACGGTGAGGATTTAAACGATGGCGTGCAATGAAACTGTGGTGACTTTGATTTAATCATTCTTCGGAAGTCGAAAATGTTAAACAAGCTGGACCAGAAACTTTCACATTTGCAGCTAGAAGAAAAGAACCAGCTAAATTAGTTATTACGTGAGTAAGAGCTCTTGTTATCAGTTGTTCGAATACGAAGAAATAAAATATTCCATAACCTTGAGATTGTAGATTCTGCACCCGTGAAGCAGCATCCATACGGGATGAATCGTCTCAAGCAGGAATGTTTGTAAAAAGAAATTCAATATTTCCTGGAGAATGATTTCACAGAACCAATTATAGGTAACTGGAGTTCACCGTGTATTCTTGCGCTGAAACCAGAAATTAGTTTGCGCATGTGTACCGACGTTAGAAAAGTGAACAGTGTCAACAAAAAAGATTAATTTCCATTACCAAGAATCGACGATTGCATCAACAAAATTGGCAATGCAAAATATGTCAACAAACTTGATCTTGTGAAACGATTCTGGCAATTTCCACTCAAGGAATGAGCAAAGGAAACTTTGGCATTCGTAATTCCAGATGGTCTTTATCAATATAAGGTGATGCCATTTATTATGAAATGATCGCCTTCAACTTTCCAGCATGTAATGAAGTTGATAAGATCCGGTATAGATAATTGTGACACTTACATCTTTGGTGTCATCATCTGCAATGATACCTGGAAAAATCACTTGGAAACCATTCGGAAACTCTTTGATCGTCTGAATGATGTAAAATTAACAATTAATTAAGAAAAAGTTTGTCGTGCTTGTGTTATAGTTTAGGACATATTGTGTGACACGGGCAAGTTAAACCGATACAAGTTAATGTCAAGACCATCTCTGAATGACCTCTGCCTATTAATAAAAAGCAACTGATGCGGTTTTGAGGTATAGCTGGATGCTATCGAAAATTTTGTTCCAATTCTTCCATAATTGCTGAACCCCTGACAAATTTGTTGAGTAAGAAATCCAAGTTTTATTGATCTTAAAATGTCAGACGCTTTTGATAAATCAAAGACCATACTTTAAAGTTCACCAGTTCTTTGAGCTCCAAATTTCAGTCAATCATTTAAAATACCTGTTGATGGGAGTGATGTTGGGCTTGATGGAGTATGATTGAAGAAGACAAAAAATGGCGTGAATCATTCAGTGTGTAATTTCTCTAAAGAAAAACCCCAACTAAACAAGTACCAAGGAAGTTATTCTCCAGTCGAGAAGGAACGTTTGGCTTTGATATTGGCTTTGCAACACTTTGAGGTGTATACTAGTTTAGCCTCTACTCCGATCATTATAATCAGCGATCACGATCCCCTTTCAATAAGAAAATGAAAAACAAAAATCAGAATGACGGAGTTTGATGTTGCAGGAATACAACATTGACATTGGGCACATCAAGGGAAAAGATAATCTAATTGCAGAGGTACTTTCAGGTTTATAACAGTACTTCATTGCTTTATGTATATTTGGTGTTATTCATAAGACATCTTCCGATGTGATTTGAATTATTATAATTTCATATCTATATCTGAAGAATACGTTAAAAAGATTTATTGTATAAACCTTTCGTTTTCTTTTTGAGATGAGGTGTTATTAATATCTGAACTGTTTGTTTAAATTTTTTCATAATTGTTTATTGTAATGGTCATAAACAAAATATTACGTAGCTACATTTGGTATATGGTTGTGGATTATATTTTAAAGTAATTACTACTAGTACGTAAACATGTGTACTTGGATTTGAGTTCAGGACATTGTGTCTCCACTCCTAATCACCAGATAAAATGACATGTTCTTTGCAAATATTGAAGTGAAAGAACGGACCTTGTTTACAATTTAGAATGGTCTGGAAACGATCGTTTGACCTCATCCTTGTCTCTTATTGTGTCTTAGATTTTTATATTAATGTTGGCTTTTTAACATCCGAATTATTCTTTCCAGTCTTATCATCTGTAGTGGAATCAGTTTTTTAGTTATGTTCAGTTTTAATTTTGAAAGGATTTATTTATTTAAATTATTCTTTGGATTTTCAAAGTGCTCATTAATACATTCGGATTAAATATTGATATTGTTTTGCGTTCGTTCAAGATTATTAATATATCAAGGTATTCCAGGCTATTGGTACATTAACACATTCAAGATCGGAATTTATTCAGAACACCACTGAATCAATTGCAACACTTTATACGTTCGGACTTGTGATATAACTTTTAGGACTATTTGAAATTTAATTCACAAGTTCTTTTAAATTTTCACTTTGTATTAAAGGGAAACAAATTATTTGTTGAAGCCGATCAACTTGTTGCATTCGCTCTTTTCTGTTACTTCATTTAAGACCGTAGAGTCCTAATGCTATCTTTCCCTGTATTATTGTTGTCCGTACACTGCTGTCTTTCCCTGTATTACTGATGTCCGTGTGCTGCACTCTGTCCGTGTATTACTGATTTCTGTACAGTGCTGTCTGTCCCTGTATTACTGATGACTGTGTACTGCAATCTGTTCGTGTATTACTGATTTCCGCACACTGCTGTCTGTCCCTGTATTACTGATGTCCGTGTACTGCAATCTGTCCGTGTATTACTGATTTCCGCACACTGCTGTCTGTCCCTGTATTATTGATATCTGTACACTGCCCTCCGTCCTTGTATTATTAATGTCCGTACACTGCAGTCTGTCCATGTACTATTGAGGTCCGAACACTGCAATCTGTCCTTGCATTATTGATGTTCGCAAACTGTCTGTCTGTTGCAGTTAATGGGGAGGCAATGGAAGATGAAGATGGAGGCATTGAAATGCCCACGGATGTATTAGGGTCAACAGGAAATGGGTCAGATGTTGGGCAAACGGTAATCATCACTCAACCAATAATCACTCAACAAACCATCACTCAACCAATCATCACTCAACCAATTATTACTCAACCAATCATACTCAACCAAACATACTCAACCAAACACACTCAACAAAACACACTCAACCAAACATACTCAACCAAATATACTCAACCAAACATAACAAAACAAAGCAAAGCAAAACCAAACTCCGTGAAGATCAAATCAAGTTTGTTCATTTGTGTCTTCGAGTGTGTACGTTTACCTCAATGCAAGTTTAGTGCCACAGATATCCATCCCAACTTGTGCCAGAGGTGATCAGATATGGTATCATCCAAAATGTACGAGTACAGAACTTCAGGTGCCAGAGGTGATCAGATATGGTATCATCTAAAATGTACGAGTACGGAACTTCAGGTGCCAGAGGTGATCAGATATGGTATCATCCAAAATGTACGAGTACGGAACTTCATCTTTAAACTCACAGTTTCAAGATCCAGCACTTTGTCTGACTGTAACTTAAATTAGAATTTAGTTCCAACGACATCACTTTTAGGACATTCATAAACTGAATCCGCCTCCCAGAATGATGAATTAGAATTTAGTTAGAACTATGTCACTTCCGGGAGTTTCATAAGTCCTTCTCCAAGGTTGCTAAAGTTAAGCGGCCTATAAAAATTATATCTAATTTTGTGCTTTTAAACCAGAGTTTGAGTTTCGTACTGAAATGGTTTCAAGAATACGGTCCCGAAATATATTTGCAAATATGGTAATTCATTGATGTCTAAACGCATGCACTGCCAAAGTTCAGGGTGAGGGTATTGATGCCTACTGGTGATTGGTTGCAATTTAAGGAGAAAATGGCTGTCACAGCCATTCTGCGCAGATTTCATGTTAAAAACTTGCATGATTGAAAGGAAATAAACAATGAGAAACAAATTTCCATTCCCAGGCAATTGACCATAATCATTGAGGTTTTTTCGTCCCGAAAGACATTTGCTATAAAATTACGATATCAAGGTATTTAAGGTCATTAAATAAGGTTGCTGCGACATATAAGACAAGTACCATTTTTTGGTATATGCTAATTTTTTTCTCAGTTAACTTTACATTGTCAGAATCGTTTAATAGTTTACGATATTGCACTCGCGTGCTCAATTTATATTGCATTCACGTGAATAAAGGAACTACTTTCTATTGTAAACAAACAATTTATTTCTGAATGAACTAAAGCAGATGTTTCGTGGACTGCCACATATCGACTGCTTTGGTACATTCCGCGTTAGCTTTTGTGATACTATGTTTCAGGTTTAGGCTAGCTATAGACGCCAGACAGGGTCCTTACAAATAACATGCAAGTGACAAGGCATAGACTGTCTTCTTTAGCTGGTAATAAGAATGGCAATAATATACTTATAGTTTTACATCCCGCATTTCCTCAAAATGTACTTTCTTAGTTCTGCAAATCCGAATTACACGAGCCATGTCATGGGTTCTCAAGCTTGATTACACATTTCGAAATTGTACTGTAATTTCGACTATATTCCAAGTGCAAATACATCCTCCTTACTACACTCAAAATGAAATAAACATTAAATTCTACAGCGTAATTGCAACTGAAAGACTTCATATTTTTCCCACATTATGATTTCAAAGATTCAATGACAGAACAGAAACACAGTTGCAGATGTCAACACGCTTCTCCCTCGCTGCTTCAATCCGATGTATTTCATTTAGAATTGGCATTGACACTGCTGAAATCCGATGTATTTCATGTAGATAAATCCAGTCCATAATCACGAAATTTCGTCTAATCGACAAAAATACCCAAATCTATTCATTCCAGATCAAATGGAAAAGTTGTTGCAATGCGCATTCATTCACAATATGACTCCAAAATTCAATTTTAAGTAGACCAAAAAGCTTATGTCTCGCACCCGCGACCAAGTTCCAATTTATCTGGGCGGAGTTACGTGCGCATTAATAATGTTGTTGTGTAATGATGAATCTACGCTTGAATATTTAGTTTTGAATGCGGATTCAGTTACATCCTTTATTGTAGTGTATTTTTGTTTATATAATTAAGTTTTGGGTAGAATAAGAAAATAAGCATATAATGAAACGGTTGCTGCATTTGTATGGGCAAAATATGAACTCGTTTTGTCGGATGGATTATATCCATCCGAAAAGACTCGTTCATATTTTCCCATACAAATGCAGTAACCTATAGTCCTAAGCAGCACCCCGATATAGAGTCCACTTGGGTTTCTGTAATATATCATGACGTTTTACAGGTAGATGGATTAATGATAGTAGTGATAGGGGGTGATATAGCAACAATGGAAAACCGAGTCAAAAAGGCATTGGGCCTGTATAGCGACAAGATTTATAGCGACAAAAGGTTGGGCCTGTATAGCGACATAAAATATTGGATTTGTATGGCGACAATATAAATGGAACAGGTGAGGTGACGTCATGGTACTGGCAATAATGTTGTAAGTGGCTGACCTGAATATACGCGGCTACCCTAGGTAGGGACAAACACAATAGAGACATAGACATAGAAACATGGTTAGAGACATAGACATATACAAACGCAACCATAGATTGATAAACATCAATCTATCATATTTAAATTATACAATAGACTAAAAAAAAAATTAGGCAGGAAAGAATAAATCTTTTCGAGGCAATGAAGTGGACCTGAAAAGGGCCTTTGGTTTTTTATGTTAACACCATTCCGTTAAAACAGAGGGCATCTTACGGATCTTCTTCTCGTTCTTAAACTTCGTCTAACCTCTGGTCCGTAGATGATGACTCTCTTCATACAGCCTTGTCTCTCCACATAGATCCTTCTTTTCCAAACGCTCATCTTGGTGATTTGTATGATGGTCCATGATGATTTAGCACACATGGGTAAGTCCGTACGAAACAGCAGCATCGACTATACGAGAGTAGACAATTCAACGTTTGTCCACCTCTGATGACGAGAACAGGTGAAGGGATTGAAGTGAACCGCGTTTATTTATAGTGGAAGACCATATCGAAAGGGATTGAGTTCTTTCACCAATCCAAACACACGTTACAAAATTCAGCTACTTCGCGCAGTCTGTCTTCCAATCCGAAGAGAGCTACCTGTTACGTCACATTCCTTATATAGGTGCGCTGGCGTCTCTAAGCAGTGAATCGATGCGACATTCTTTTTTGAAACATGACAGAAACTAAGAAGACAATGAATTGGGGTGCACCGGCCGTGGAGACGAGAAGCAATGGCATAGCAGCGGCTACCAAAGTCAACACTAACCTACTTCCAGAAGAGGTCGATTTTAATTGGGATTTAGTGGATTTTCTCTCTTCTTCGCAAGAATTTGTTCCGGTACCAGCACCTTCGTCACCTTCTCCTTCTTTACCACACGTCGAGGATTTTAAACAGAGACAGAAAGAAGAATTGGAGAAATTTTACAACAGCAGAAAGAAGCAGAACAAGCTTTTCTCCTTGAACAGCAACAGCGAGAAGAAGATGAAGAGTCGACAAGGAAACGACAGGAAGAAGAAGCAGAGAAGAAACAGGGTCTAGGAGAGAAGGAGAACAGTGAAAGTCAAACGGTAACGGTACTCTTGGACAATTTGGCAGAGTTAAGGAGTCTGAAACAAATGTATGAGACTTCTTTATTACAACCCAAGGAAAAAGACCTTCCCGAGCCAAACAGCCCAACCCTGTTACTACGCCTGAGATACCAGCCCTAGTGATTTCTACCCAATCATTGACAGGAGCAGGTCCAGAGGTAGGTCCTGGCCGTGGCAAAGGCTTAATGCAGTTAAAGCTGATTGCTTCTCGTTCATGATTTTTTATTTGTGTGTGTAAAAAGCAATCACCCAACGGTCCTTCTCAGGACCACCCATTTCTTTCGAAAAGAGATTATTCATTTTGCCTCAATCAATTAAAACTCAAACCCCCTTTTTACCCCATGATGTACATGTGTGAGTGTGTGAGTGTAGTCCTTTTATCATTCAAAAAAAATCAAAACCAAGAGACACTTAACGTTTTTCTGTCTGGTCTATTCTGGTATAAATTTTACAATCTAATGTCAAAACAGAACACTTTAAAAAGTTCACAGACTTCTTCTGTGCCTTTTTTGTTTACTCTGTGATTTTTGAATTTTTTCACTTTCACAGGTTTTTCCTCCTCTTCTTCCTCACTTGTTTCTCGTCTTCTTTTCTTCTCTTTCTGAACATGTCGGGGTTCCTCCTTTGCCAAGGGCACCTCTTCTTCTTCCTCCTGTTCCTGTTCTTTCTTAGGGCAGTCTGAAGACCAATGTCCTTTCTCTTGACAATGATAACAGGTATCTTGACTTTGTCTCTTTTCACACTGGTCTTGCTTTTTTGGCGGTCTGGACATTCTGTAGCCCAATGTCCATTCTTCTGACAGATATAGCAAGTATCTTGACTTTTATCTCGAAAGGAGGGGGAGTAGTCCGTCGGCTTGTTTGAAGAAAACTTTCGTATGACACCTCGTAAAGCTCTGATCAGAAGTTCGATCTGTGTGGGATGTTCCATCGTGCTGGTCGGCTTGAGAGTGAAAAGAATACTGGGAGGGAAGGCACTAGCCCTTTATATATACACTGGTTAGACATGGAAATAAAGGTGTCCATGGCGTTTCAAATGTAGTCATTTGACTTTTTGCAGTCATGATGAAACGATCGCATCATTTCGTGAAGAAAGAAGAAGAAAGTAAGAGGCAGAAACGTGACTTATCTCCTCGCACCGTAGCTGAAGTGTTAGCTCATTTCCATGCCAGCGAGTTTGAAGATGATATGAGTGAACCAGAACCCAGACCCAGAGAGTCTACACCAAACCAAAGGCCACCACCACTAAACCCTAAAAAGTACTTTCACATTCGAGAGACGGACAAACGCTCCTCTAGAAAATTTAGAACCACGGCCTACACGTACACTGTGAAGTTTAAAGATTTCAAGTCCGACGTACCTTTGGAGAAAGCAAAGGGGTTCATCACCGATGTGTGGGAATCCTTGTTAACCACACTGAAACAGCAATGTGAAGTCAAAGATGACGACCGCTTGAGACTTTCCTTTCATCACGACAGTTTGAAATCCCCCGTTTGGATCGAGTTTAGCAGCCCAGCAGAATTGATACCTTCCAAAGTCATGGACAAGATTCAACACTTACAGCAATCCAACAATAAGTTTCACATCACCGATGGAAAAGTGACATTGTTCATGACCCACGTGTCTCTTCCCCAAGGGACCGGACAGCGCAAAAAGGTGTTATTGGTGGACGACCTTCGCAGCACCAAAACGATCCTCGTCCAAATTAACAACCCTTAAAACAAGATGTGTTTTGCCCGTGCTATCGTGGTGGGACGAACGTATGTCGACAAGAACGACACGGCAGAATGGAAAATAGCCTGGAAAACTATTCAACGATCGGACCTAGCCAAACAACAAAGAGAAGCAGAATTCCTGTTACAGCAAGCGAGGATATACAAGGACACAACTTGTTGCATTCCTGAAATGCAAAAATTGCAAGACGTCTTGGCTCCACGCTACACCTTGACAGTACACTCTCAAGAAGTGTGCGGACCTCTGTTGTTTCGAGGCAAAAATTTCAAAGACGGAAAATACATTCACGTCTATCATCACGATGAACATTTCGATACCATTGCCAGTATCACTGCATTCCTGGGATACAGTTATTACTATAAGAAATGTGACTATGGTTATAACAATCGAGAGCAACACAAGCATTGCGGATCGAAATGTGAGGGATGTTTGGCCTCTAAACCCTGTCTGGACGAAGGACAAGAACGAGTGCATCGCCCAGTTTGTCAGGGCACTTTCGTCATTCCGACCTGTTAACAACAACATCTGAAAACGCAAGGTTCAAAGAAGAAAAGTGCTTGTCAGCTGCTGATTTCTGCCCTACTTGTGGACAAGTGATATGTACCAATAATATCAGAGCTCACGTATGTTCAGGAAAGAAACGATGTCACATTTGTCACCAAATCGTGGACTTGGAACACGAATGCTTCATTCAAAAATACCATTCCAAACAAGAGGAAGATGACCAGAAGAAAGACAATTTCATCTTTTTCGATTTCGAATGCATGCAAGAGACCGGTATTCACATTCCTAATTTCTGCATGGCTCACCGAGCGTGCGAGAAGTGCATCCAAGAGCCTGTCATTAGTCATTGCCTTCACAGTAGCAAGATTCCTGGAGGACGTGAAAAAAATCTTTCGGGGACCAAACACGCTGGCCAATTTCGCCCAATGGATCTTAGACCGCATTGACGAGACGTGGAGCCAAGAGGACATCGAAAGTTACGGAGAGCTCCATCGCTATGCCACGGTGATGGCTCACAATTTCTCGGGATACGATGGACAATTTCTTATCTGATACTATACAGAACAAAGTAACGAACGTCCTAAAGTCATTTTGAACGGAGCCAAAATCATTTCCATGCAATTCGGACAAGTGCAGTTTAAAGATTCGATGAGGTACTTGGCCATGCCTTTGAGCCGAATGCCTTAAACATTTGGAATGACAGAAATGGGCAAAGGCTATTTTTCGCACATTTTCAATACCGAAGCCAATCAAGATCCTGTTCTACCCCATTTGCCTGAGGCTCACTACTACGACCCCGACAAGATGCGTACCGAACAACGAGAAGCTTTCTACCCTTGGTACCAGACTCACGCCTCGGACCCTTTCGACTTTCAAGAGGAAATGTTAAAGTATTGTCGTTCCGACGTGGAAATTTTACGGCTTTGCTGTGGAAAATTTCGAGAACTGTTCATGGAGCAACACGCCGTCAACGGAGGAGCCGAAAAGACCATCGCTACTTCCAGATGATTCAGGATAAAACCAAATACATGAAACACGTGGACGTCGTTCGTGAGGACTTGATCTTAGTCAATTACGAAGAAGAACTGGACTTTGTAGAAGCCGACAAATTTGGAATTGTCATCATTGCGGCTTACGTGACAACCCATGCTCGCTTAAATTTGTACGAAACTTTACACCAGTTAGGAGATCGTGTAATGAATTTTGACACGGACAGTTGTATCTACATTGATCGCTTGGGTCACTGTCACCCTGACATCGAAGGAGACCGTTTAGGAGCCTGGACGGACCAGCACCTCAAAGACAAGATTCTAAGTTTTGCTAGTGGCGGTCCCAAAAATTATGTCTACGAATACCCTGACCCCCAAGGTGAAGTGCACACCGAGTGTAAAGTGAAAGGATTGACTCTCAATTATCTCACCTGTCTAGTGGTAAACTTGGGCATACTGAAAGAAGCGTTGAAATCTGGACAGTATCAAAACTTTAGAGTGACCACCTACCAACCGCACAAGATTGTACGTTTACCCACACACCAAATCGTCAGTCGGCCCTTGGAAAACGTGTATCAAATCGTGTACCAGAAGCGAGTACGGCTTCCCAATCACTTCACTTTACCGTACGGACACGTCGATATTGGCCAGCATATAAAAAGGGACAACGTCCAAGACCGATAGTTCATTTGTAACTACCAACACCATGGGAGAAAGATGATTCCTTTCTAACAGCAAGTATCAAGCGTAAGACTCAAGTCCAACGAGAAACTCGAGTACGGTGCTGTACCTTGCGATGGCAGGGATGGCATACGATGTGACCTTAGCGATTCAGTATCACATCATGGGAACTTTGCTATGACTATACCTACCATGGAAAGTGATGCTGTGCGTGTCAAACCTGATAGTTGCGAGAGCGATGCCACTCGTCATCGTACACCTATTCACGTTATTTGTGGATGTCATCCTCGAAGGGAAACCCTGTGGCTACCACCCTACGGATGTCATCCAAAACTGAGCAAACTCCTGCGGATTTCACCGTACCCTCATCCAAATGACCTGTGAAAGACGAATATTCATTACCTGTGTGTTTGCCTGAATACTGCGACTTTGAAAGTCGATTCCAAACCTTCCGAGGAAAATGGTCAAAATATCTAGGAGACCCTACCCCCGAAGAATTAGCCAGAGCCATATTTATCTACTTGGGCGAACGGGATAAAGTCAAGTGCCTCATTTGCGGTGTGTCACTTCACAAGTGGGAACAGAAAGATTCCGCTTACCTGGAACATGCTAGATAGTATCCTGATTGTCACTACCTACCTTTACTGGGACCTCGTCATTGAAGTGGCATACCATGTCGTTTAAGAAACCAGCTTGGCTAGGAGTCAAACGTAGGACAACACGTAGACAAGTATTTAAAGTCCATTTAAAAAGTAATATTCAAAGATTACCAAACGAAGTGCAAGAGAAGATCTACAAGGAAGTTTGGCAGGGATTTGTCAGTGCAAAATCTCAATTGGTGACTGAGGAACTTTTATGTCAAGACAAAAGTCAACAAACAGGTCAGATTTCTCTGGATCAACTTTGCGTACTTCGAATATTCCGCTTTAGTCCATTTGCATTAGCAGATTTTAATGACATTCTTGACCGTTTCCTGGAATGACAGTGGCCAGAAAGTACTCACTACATCCGTTACTTTCGCTCTTGGAGAAGTGTTTGACTGACATGCTCCTGAATACATAACAAGAGAACATTCGTGGTTTGCCTGTGGAGTTGAGATAACGCATTTACCGAGAGTTGGTCAAAATACAAGTGAAACTCAAAGAACAGTTGCATCCGTTACGTCACCGATGTTTGAACTACTTGTACCTAAATGCTATAAGAGGACTGATTCATGTGAAAGCGTTCCAGTGGTCAGACATTGTTCAACTGGACGAGGACCAGAGGACTTTGGTTGCTGCTCATCCTGCTTCTTACAGGCTAGCCATACTAACCGAATTACAGAAGAAGAGTTAGAGGGTTACCAAAATCTTTTACACAATGTAAACCTAGTTTATGAGGTCACTTTTGTGCGGCATGTGTCGTGTGAGTTAGTGACTAAATATTTTGGATACGAACGGAGTACGACAACTTCTGTTCAAAAAGTACATTTATTACCTCCGACAAAAGAGGTATAAAAACGGACTGCCATGCCACGACCTTTATCATTCGTGATATAACAGATTCCGTGGAAGGAAATCAATGACAGTATTCAAACGGTGGAGGATTGCCATCGCATTTTACGAGAACTGTGTCCATTGAATTGGGGTCGACGTGTGGTGTGTGTCTTAGTGACTTGCTTTCTGGGATTTCTTTTACCGACTGATTCCTTGTGGACTCTTTACGAACAGTACATACCAACCAAAACATGAAAGTGGTCCCTTTAAATGTACACGAGAGACTCATTCTGTTAAAAGCTTTGCGCTTTCATCTCGATACTTCTCGACCTCTACTGAAAAGAAAGATTCGTCAACTTTTAGGCACTGAAGATGTGTACGATGATGTGTGTGTAGCTTGTGACTTTCACCCTCACTGAAAAGATGTACGTGACTGGAAAAGTTGGGGTTGCGAGGCTTGGACAAAAGAAGTGGCACACTATGCCCAAGATTTGTAATCCTAAAAAAATTAAAACGTTCAAGGAAAAAAAGTAACTTTTAAACCTGTGTTAGTGAAAGTGCCAGAAGATGAAGAAGAACCTCTCCCTTCAGGACAGGACAGGACAGGACCGTCACTGACATCCCCGAAAGGCCTTTCCGGGAGGACTCCTGTGCAACTGTGCAGATTGTAGAGACTCTAAGAATATTACACACTGTCCCAAGGACACCACATCTTGATCACCAAACATGTTGTACAGAGACTTGTTTATATTCCACTATGATCGTTTTGATGTGTCTTTATTCATGTACTTAACCATTTGTCGTTTATGTATTTTTGTCTTTCGTGTTGTTCACTTTTAAAGATGGCAATAAACGTGTCCTGAAAAAATATAAAATCTCTTGTCTTGTCTGTCTTCGTGTCAAAAGTGACATTCCCTACACTACTATGGCTACCTCTACTGTCTCTGCTCCCTCTTCCTCCACTTTCAAAGTCATCGACGAACACTTAGATCGTGCAAGTTGGGAGGCCTTGTATCTTCGCCATCCCTTTAACATGCTCATTGCCGGACCTTGCGGTTCAGGCAAAACCGAATTTGTCAAACGTTTGATCGAAGATAAACATCATTTGATCGATAGTCCACCTCAACGAATCGTGTGGTGTTACAAAGAGTGACAATCGGCGTACAGCCTTCTGCGAGAAAGTCAAGGCGATTCCATCCTGTTTGTGGAAGGCATTCCTGGCGAAGACGACGGGATCGCGTCTGACCCTAGTCAAACTCATCTGATCATCTTCGACGACATGTTAGGAGAAGACGAAGAAGAAATTAAACTCTGGTTTACGCGCAAATGGCATCATCGTAATGCCAGTGTCATTTACATCACCCAAAATTTGTTTCAACAAAGTAAAGCCCATCGTACCATCAGTCTCAGTGCTCGTTACGATGTCTTGCTTAAAAGCCCTAGAGATAAATCGCAAGTGCAAGTCTTAGCCAAAGAGTTAGGAACGCCTTAGCTGACATACGCGTACAACGATGCCACTCAAACCCCACACGCCTATTTACTCGTTGATTTAATACCCACGACCCCCGATTATTTGCGATTTCATACCCATCTGTTTCACCACTGGTGCCAAGACGAAGGACCTGTCGTGTTCACGTCCCCGTCGTAGACTTAACAACAACCAAAAGAAGTCTATGAAAACATCGGTCACTTTGGGTCTGTCTCACACAGCGTCAACATGACGTCCCTTCAGTCTCATCTTCCCGTCAAATTGCTTTTTGCCTTGTACGGCATCAGTCGCGAAAAAAATCAACAAATAGGTGATCGTGTCTTAGAAGCTAGTCTCAAAGATGTCTTACGATGGTTTACGGTGATAGCACGTCAGTTATTAAAAGGCATCATTCACATTCCACATCAAACCAAACCTTTTTTTGTTGTTGACAGAAACAAAGTAGCCTTAACGCAACTGCCCGATCCTCGCATCGACACTCAAACCAAAAAGCAATCCATTTAGAATCCTGGAAGTAGCGGTTCTCTAGGAGGTGTCATCATTCGTTCCCTCTTAAAATGGGATCCCAATGCTCCCAAAGTCGTCCCCAAGGAAACAATCACTCCCCAACGTACCCAGAAGAAAACGAAAAAGAGGTACTGCCACCAGGACGGAAACTTACATTCGCAAACCACGACCTACCGCAACGAAGACTGCGGCTCCAGTAGCCTCAGGTTCTTCCACTTCTCCGTTGCTGGTGATGCCTGCCAAACCCGATTTGACACGTGTCTTTCCTAATTTGATGAAAAATTGGAAATCCGCGTCTCCAAGAACATCTCCTGCAACGGTGACACCCTCTGCCTCTTCTTTAGCGGCAGTGCCCGCTGCTCACAAAGTTCCTGCCCACAAAATCAAAGTCCAAGAGAGATCGGGTGTGTTAAAGAGTTTACTGGATTTGTCCAAGAAAGAACTGTTCCGATTGAGTCCGATGCGAACCCCTCGACGACGTGTGATGCCTGCCATGAAAATGATACGACGAGCCGACAATCAGTGGCGACGCATTCCAGTATAAAAAAGACCTGATGTAAATGATAGGTTCAGTGTTTTTGTGCTCCTGAACGCCCAAAGATGTCCCCTCAAAGAAGTGCACACCGTCACCATCGTCGTTCTTCTGTCCAAAAAAGAAAAGGAGAAAGAAAAGGACAGTCACATAATCCGAACAAACGCTTAGCCAAGCATCGACGTCACCCTGAGAAAAGAAAAAGCAAACAAAGGGGAGGATTTTTTGGCGATATAGAAAATATGGTCAAAAGGTTTGAACAAAAACACTTATATAAAATAAAAAAATAAGATAAAAGGACACGTGTCAAGCCATTGACTTCAGTGTATTTGTGTGTGCTCCTGAGCACCCAAAGATGTCCCCTCGAAGAAGTGCACAAAGTCACCATTGTCGTTCTTCTGTCCAACAAGGAAAAGGAAATAGAGAAAGACATTCTCGTCGTCCGAAAAAACACTTAGCCAAACATCGACGTCACCTCCAGAAAAGGCACACTCGTCCAAAGAAAAAGCGGAGCCGCCAAAGAAGATGATTCTTTGGCGATTTTGGCAAACAAATCGTCATCTTTTTGACGAAGCGATAGTCCAAAAGAGGATAAATGGCCGTGTGCCAAGTTATAGACGTTAGTCTATTTTTGGTGTGTGATCCGGAACCAACCAGCCAACAAACAAAGATGTCACTCCCCAAGAGACATCCTTCTTCTACCCCCAAAAGAAAGAAAAGAAAAGGACTGCCTCCTCGTGTAGTCAAACATTGGGACATGTTGTCCGTCGTGTCCAAAGTTTCTCCACCAATGAGAAAACAACTCATTCAAACCGCCTCCAAAGACATCATTGATACCGTGAGCGAATGTTGTCTGAATGTCTTGAGAGGAACGATACCTTTGTCTAAATATCAGAAAGAATGCTTAGCCAAACATCGACACCTTCTTCGCCAAATGGTCTAAAAGAAAATACCCATTCGTCAAAAGAAAGAGATGTTGGTGCAACGAGGAGGAATTTTAACCCTGTTGTCACTTCTTACCAAAGTAATAGCGGCACCTATGTTGGGTATATTGGGAAATATTTTTCCCGCCATAGCTCCAAGATAAAAGGGTCAAGAAGATAAAAAGGACCTCTGGAATCAAAAGATCTCAGACGTGACTTTTGAAATCCGATGGAAGGACGAAAACTGACTTTAGTGCCTT
Source organism: Megalonaias nervosa (assembly GCA_016617855.1). Taxonomy (NCBI): domain Eukaryota; kingdom Metazoa; phylum Mollusca; class Bivalvia; order Unionida; family Unionidae; genus Megalonaias; species Megalonaias nervosa. The sequence continues at coordinate 46,212 of JAECUM010009020.1, forward strand.
ACAAACAATGGATGGAATACCATCGCTGGCAAGAACAACGGACCTCGCATTTACCTCCCAATCCTCATTTGACCGAGATGTCCCAGTTACAACACGAACTGCAATCGTTGATGGATCTCAACGATTTGTCAGAAACGGAAAAACCTCAACGGTACGGTCAGCAGTTGCAACGATTGCAACTCTTTCACCAGAAAGCTTTAGACAAAACAGCTCTACCCAATCTGAAAGATTTTAAGACCCTGATGAAAAGTCCACCATCACCCCCAGCGGTCAAGACAGATGCAGCCCCACGGATGCCTAAGGACGAAGAGGCATGAGAAGTCTTTCAAACACCGTCAGCAGCTCCCATCCCTAGTAAGATTGCAACGTCCGTGTTGACCCCTTCCCCTACACCCCAACGAGACGAACTTAAAGCTTCGGTTAAAAAGATAATTTCTACTCCTCCTTCGAAAGAAGTCAAAAAGAAAGAAGGGAAACCAGAAGGGAAAATAGAAAAGAAGACCAAAGCTATTCCATTACCGTCATCACCACCACCTCTACCCTTAACTTCTACTCCCGTGGCACATCGGACACGTAAAGCCATTTCGAAACCACCCCGTCGCCCCATCCAGAAGAGTGGATAACTTACTAAATAAAGGAGAAGGTGTTAGTCAGTATTTACTATGATCCATCCCATCCGGCTGTTTACGGAGGAATTCAGAAATTGTATCGTGCTGCCAAAACTCGACTGAAAAGTGTCCGTTTGCCTCAAGTACAACGATGGTTACAAGAACAAGCCACGTACATCTTACACAAACACATTCAACGAAAATTTTCTAGAAGTCGCACCCGCGTGGAGGGCATCGATCATCAATGGGAAGCCGATTTAGCCGATGTCTCTCGTTTGGCCACATACAAAAGTGGCTACAAATATTTGTTTTGTGTCATCGACCTCTTTTCCAAATTTGCTTGGGTCGTGCCATTGACCTCCAAATCGAGCAGTGAGTTAGTGCGAGCCCTCCAACTGGCGTTGAAACAAAGTGGTCGTCACCCTCTTCGATGGCAAACCGACAAAGGCACCGAATTTCTGAACCAAGCTTTCCAAAAAGAATTAAAGAAACGTGACATTCATTTTTTCACCACCGAGAATCCCGAAACCAAAGCCTGCATCGGGGAACGTTTTCAACGTACCTTGAAAGAATGCATGTGGAAATACTTTATGCATCAACACACTCTCAAGTACACCGACGTCTTACCGCACTTAGTCCAAGCTTACAATCAATCTCAGCATCGGAGCATCGGGCGTGCCCTCCAAGAAGTGACTCCTGACAACGAAGTGACTTTCTTCGAGCGACTGTTTGGTACGTCCCCGACGGTGACTGTCCCAAAGAAAGGTGGAGTGTTGACAGCAGGAGATTGGGTGCGCATTGGCAAAATCAAATGCACTTTCGAGAAAGGTTTTTTACCCAACTGGACCATTAAATTGTTTGGTGTCACTGAACGAGTGCGTGGCCGTTATCCTCCCGTCTATAAATTGGAAGACATGAACGGGAAGGTGTTAAAAGGAACGTTTTACTTGCCCGAGTTACAACATGTGACCAAAAAAGAAGAGGAAATGTACGAGATCGAAAGCATTCTCGAGCAAAGAACTCGTAAAGTGGGAAAACGACGTGTCAAAGAAGTCAAAGTACATTGGAAAGGATATCCTCCTAGTTTTGAGTCTTGGCTCGACGCTTCGCAAATCATCAACTATAAAAAGAAGTGACCATCATGCCCTTCAACACAGTCTCAGCTACTGAAGCGACCACTCCTTCTCCCAGTTCTTCTGTGCAAGATCTACAAAAGCAACCCTTGTGGGAATGGTGTGGAGAACATGTGCCTAAAACGCGACTCGTCTTTTTCTGCCAGTTCTTTGTGGTGTATTGTGTCATCGGTGCTGCCATTGTCAATTTGAGTTTTCAACAAGGAGACAAACAATTGTGGACCATTTTACTAAGCAGTTGCATCGGTTACCTTCTCCACAATCCATCCCTGAAATACTCCTCTAACGGGAACATCAACGGGAGCCTTGCGTTCAACGTCAGTCACCCTCCCAACAGTCACCATAACAATCCCCTTTTAGACACTCCTCTGACCATAAGCGACTCCTCGGACACTAGAACTCTGGAATTATGAATAACCAATTTTACTTAATGTTACCGAGTGACAGTTCCATGGAGGTGTTTCCCAAAAACACCTTATGCTGTTACACGGCCAATGACCTCAGGCCATCCAATTGGATCACGAAGCCCATTGGGAAGTGGCTTTAGTAGAAATGATTCACCATACACAAATCCTAAATATCCTTTCAAATCAAAACCCTTTTAATGTGGAAGTTCATGACGAGCAAGTGCAACAAAACTTGGATGAACGCACCACTGCAGGTAACTCTATGAAAACACAAGACTTTAAAACTAAACGGTTCACCTATCTGTTGACCATTCCTGCAGACTATTATTTTAGCGGTCAAAATGTGGTGAACACGATTGCTACCAAATTCAATACAGTGTTTGGAAAAAGCCTTGGAGAAAACCAGAAAAAGTGTCACCTCGAGTACCATAAAAAAGCTCGTCGCCTACTGATCAAATTTTTAGAGGACAAAGTATTGACCATTACATTTTGGGTGGAGATCCCAAGTTGATCAAGATTAAAAACGAAATACCAGTCGTTACCGGCAATTTGGATTTAGCGAAATATTTTCGATTCTTTGTAGAAATGAACTAAGGACTGAATTTGATCTTTGTGTACTCCGATGTGGCAGAGTACAACGTGGTGGGACACACCACCGTACCGTTACTGCGTGTCATTCCTTTCAAAGTGGATTCTGCCACGAACGCTGACGAGGAGGTGGAAACACCTATTACGTTCACCGCGAATTTATACATCCTCACCATTTACCCGTCAGTAAGTCGTACTTTGACACTGTCAACATTACTATAAAAGGAGATCTGGGACAAAATATTCCATTCTCCAAAGGGAAAGTCAGTGAAACTCCATTTTCGAAAACGATTACTCTAACCCCTTGTCAGTCATATATCCTGTGTACCAGGGAGTCGATCGACAGCTAGGACATGGTTTAGGAGATATGCTGAAATCGGCCTTTGGTTCGGCGGCCCCCTTTTAAAACCGATGGTGACACGGGGATTGCACGCCTTGAAAGATGCCGCGTTGACGCAAGGTAAAGAATTTCTCCAAAATGTCATCATTGACAAACAAAATCCCAAAGAAGCTTTCTTGAGAGCAAGCAAAAATGTCTTGCTTCAAACGGGCAGACATTTTGGACCGACGAGAAACTCCTATAAATGCCCCGGACGCTGCCGAGTCAGGCATTCCTACTTCCCTGACGCCACAGCAAGGACAAGGCAGAAAGAGACGACGAAGACACCCCTTCAGAGGACTTCACACCCCCAGAGCTAGAAAGACTAAGAAAAGAAGAAGCATCCGAGACTTAGACGTTTTTGATTATTAAACCAGAGAAAGAAAGAGAATGATGCACCGAGAGTCTTGTGCCTGTTCCAAGTCGGAACTGGATCTGTTTGCCATGCCACCCACCATGATGACGATCCAAGAATCCCAATGGATTGAATTTCATCCCGTCTCCTCTTTGACGGTTCAGCTCTCATCGAGTTTGAAATCAAAGGACAGCCCGAAGATTACATCGATCTGAAGATCAGTTACTTGTACCTGAAACTCAAAGTGATCAAAACTGACAACACCAATCCGGGAGCCGATGCCAGAGTAGCTCCCGTCAACAATTTCATCCATTCCTTGTTCAGCGAAGTAGATTTATACTTGAATAACAAACTACTCAGCAGTAGCATGGATGCTTACCCTTACCAAGCGTACCTGGAAAATCTCTTGACGTACGGAAAAGAGGCCAAGAACACTCATCTGGATGCTTTCGTGGTTTGGAAACCGACACCGCAGGTGAGAACAAATTTAACGACACAGCCCTGACAGCGGATGACGATCGTCACAATGTGGGCTTTAACGACCGTCGAAAGAAAATCTTGCAAGGCGGTAGTTTGGAACTGATGGATTGTTTGCAATTGGACATGTGGTTGCAAGACAAGTATTTGCTCAACGGAGTGGATATTCGACTTAAACTGAATCTCAGCAGTGTCCCTTTCCATTTGATGGCTCATGCCAACGAATACAAAACCATCATCCAAGAAGCCAGACTTTACGTGCACCGCGTAGAAGTGTTACCTAAAGCGTCAAGCGACATCAGTCACACATTGAGCAGAACAACCGCCAAATATCCGATACGACGCGTGGAATTGAAAAGTGTCACCATTGCTGCTGGACTCCGATCCAAGATCGAAGATCACCTGTTCCAAGGACAGTTACCCAAACGTTTAATCGTTGGTATCGTCAGCAATGCAGCCCTCAATGGAGTCCACGATCAAAATCCTTTCCAGTTTAAGCACAACAGAGTGTCCATGATCGAAGTCAGTCGCGATGGCAAGACCTTGCGCACAAGACCCTTCGAACCTAACTTTGCCCAGAAGAATTACTTGAGATCCTACTTGTCCCTGTACGAAGCTACCGGACAACTAGGAACCAACACTAATCACGGCATTTCTTACGAAGATTATGTCGAAGGTTACACTTTGTGGGCCTTTAATTTCACTCCAGATCAAGGCAGAGACGAGGGATATTTCCACCCTATAAAATCCGGTCAACTGCGTGTGGAACTTCAGTTTGCAGAAGCTCTCACCGAAACGATCAAAGTCATTTTGTATGCCGAATTCGATAATACCATAGAAATCAACAGACTGAGAGAAGTCATTCTAGACTATCAGAAAATATGGAAGACTCTTATCCCTCTTTGAACAGTAGAGAATCTTTGGAAATGGAATGGGAGGGTAGCGTGAAAGCAGAACCCCAAGACAAAGCCGAAGAGGACATAGTGGTCACGTCCGGATGGCCAGAACAAGAACAACATTATTGTACTGTTTTGCTAAACACCTGTCGGATAAAATTACGGAATTGACCAAGAAAGATTGCTATGGATGTCAAAACGATCATCCCAGTCAAATTCAATACGATAAATGTCTGATGATGAGTCTAGAAGAAAAATTGGACGGGTATCTGAACGACGCCTGGGGTTTCATCTCGGAAAAAGCAGTGTTGCATGAGTGGTATAAAGGCTTGCGTGATCATTCCTGCCCTCCATTGACTACTCTAGAGATCTATCGCATCGAAGCTCTCTTAGCCCAGAGTGCGGAGACGAAGCAAAGAAACGGTTACTTGACAGAGATTTTCAAGCAAAAAGTCAGAATTGAATAGATGACTTATCATTACTCGATTAAAAAAAAAAAAAACCAGGAAAAAATGGTACCTGGGAACTTTATTACCTTTTGAACAACAGTTCGTACACTGCTTCTTAGAATCCTGTCATGTGTACTAAAGATGAACTAACACATCGCAAACCTCAAGACCATCAAGCTTATGTCATCAACACTGACGACAGTCATCTCCCAGGAACCCACTGGGTCGCCGTCTACATCCCTAAAGAGGATTGTGTGGAGTATTTTGATTCGTTTGGGTTATCCCCTTCAGAAGACGACATCATTGACTTTATGAGAAGAAATGCCCAGACGACACTATTCAATAATGTGAAATTACAAGGCACAGATTCCATGGTGTGTGGACAATATTGTGTGTATTTTCTTCATCAACGCAGTCTTGGATATCCTTTAGAACATTTAGTGACTTATTTTGATCATAACTCTTCAAGAAACGATGAGAAAGTAGATCAATGGTTTTGTGACCATTATGGCTATCTTTTGTCTTTAGCTAGGAAACTTAGTGTACATCAATGGACCAATGACTTCCATCTGTGGAAATCTAACTTGACTTCACAAAGTTGTCATCCTTGTCAACAAAGTTTGTTTGATCTTATTGTTAATTGTTAGTTGTTAGTTGTTTGTTGAATAATAAATGTTGTGTTTTGAAAAAATGTGTATGTCGTTTGTTTTTAAAAAAAAACAAAAAAAACAACATGAATATATGCTCTTTAACTTCTCTCTATCCCTCACTTACTTACTTAATTTAGATTATACTGGCGTGCACACATTTGTGCATGTGCCAGTAGTTAATGTATGCAGAACATACTGCTAAATTTATCCTGGGGGAAGGAATTGGAGCCACATCCCCCAGGCGTTAATGCTCTCAAAGAGAGCTCCTAAGTTAGCCAATAGATGTTTCATTAGGTCGTGGGACAATTAAGTCCCAAACGACCTACACTAGCTGGTGAATTGACTTGAATACTGAAGGGTAAAGTGGAAAACGTTTAACCTTATCAGCACACTCCTCAATATAAGAGGAGACTCGTCGGCATGCAGGCATTACCGGACTATCTTTCTTCATCACTGCTACGGGTCTCCAGTTCGCTCTTGCAGCATGTTATACCATGCACCCACGTGTCACTCCGCCACAGCACCAGCTAGGGGCTTTTGCTTAAGACCCAACACGTACTCAAGTATGAATGGAGTTCCAGTCTACAGCGGTACCAGGTGTCAACCAAAGCAATATGAGACGTCAGTCGCGATTGGTCGGCGACTATGATGTTTCATCGGGTCACCTGGTGTATGGACGGGTGGAAATCCGTCCATGTACAGAAGTAAGGAAAAAGAGGCAAAGTATCTCAGCAATCGGTGCGATGGGATGCAATGAACGTCGTGTACTCCCCAAAACGCCCGTCCGTACTTATTTCAAATTCAGTCCAGTTATACTAATGGACATACAAATAACCAAATAATGTGTAAGCCGCCTGTGCAATTGACCAAATAGTATAAGTCTCTAAATTTCGAATTTATTTCATTCAAGTTGAAATTTAGTGTACATAGTGTACATAAATATTTCTGAAATATGCCAATCAGCTAAGTCAAAATGACTACTGTATTTTTGTATCACGCAAATATTAAACAAGTATAAATTTCGATGGTGGAACCAAAAAGATCAAATTTGCACTACACCAAAGAGATGTAGTCAAAAACAGTTTTCAAAATGAAAACCGTATAACTCAATTGAATTGAATGGTTGCTCGGTCTTTTCAATTCCGAATCCATTTCGGGAGCTCTTCGGTTTATGGACAGCGATGTATTCCCAGATAATATCCTGTCCAAGACTGGAGTACGTATGCTTTCCAAGGCTGTTTCATTGCAAGTTCAGCAAATTGTCCATGTGCACTGCATATGGCCGCGTTACTATGGTCTTCTTTAATTCACAATGGTCTGCTCGCGCTGCATAAACCATGCTGTTCTTCAGATGCCAGTATAGCTATGTGTGGTTGCTGCTGATAATAATAATGATTATTTCTATATTCATGATGCTGCTGATAATAATATCCAATGGTAGGCCAGGTGGGTCTCCTTGGTCATGTGCACTTGCATATGGCGGTGTTACTATGGTCTTCTTTAATTCACTGTGCCTGCACGTGCTGCATGATTAATCCGTTCCCTGCCTGCACACCGTGTCGTTATAGCCGCTGGCATACCGATGTTGCTCCCTCGACGTTAGTTGCCTGAATGAAATGATAAAAAAGTCTATCCCTCACCATGACATTAGCTATCATAGAGTTCCGACTCAACAAAAAACCCAGTAGGGATGTTTTCTATCGCGTCCGCGTTTGAACCATATAAAGCGAGACAGTCTCCAGTCTGGCCATCCATGGTTGACTCGTTCACCTATGAACATTCCTTCCAGACTAGCTAGGCTGAACGAAGCTTATGTGAATTTACACTGTGTCAGGCAAAACCTGATACCGAAGCCTGATGAGATAGAGAATGTCAGGATGTTGAAAGTGACCGAAGACCTGATAGAAGAACTCTTCAGAGAAGAAATCAAGAAAGAACAAGAAGAATGGATGGAGAAGTACAGACTTCAGAAGCAGCAGAGAGAACAGCAACAACAGCAGCAGCAACAACAGCAGGAACCAGATAGAGGTTTTGTCGACTGCAGAGTAGACACCAAGGAGTTCTCCTTCTCTTTCCGCAGAAGCAGACCGTATTATGTAAGAAAGCCTGCCGCTAGACGGGGACGCAATCTTAGACAGTAAAAGATTGGCATCACTCCCCGTTAACAAAAACAGCCCTTTTCAGGGCTACCCCAACACTCTAGAAAAGACATACTAATTCAATTGCCCGAAACAATTGTGTGTTTTTTATGTTAAAAAAATTGAAGTGTGTCTATAAGCACTTCGTTTCTTTTGTCAGTAAAATCCACACTTCGTTTCTCTGTCTTGTCCGCTAGTGTGTGTATCTGTGTTTGTATGTAAAAACGTCAACGTGAGTGTTTCTTTTAGGTTCGCGCGTTCTATGTAATAGTAATAGTGGTATTGTAATTGTTGGTGTTAGGGGATGTTTTCATTCACGTCCGTGCTCCAAAGATATAAAGCGGAGCGATTGTCAATCTGGTTACCCATCGTTGACAAATCAACATTGAAGATGAGTAACATAATTACAAAGTTACTGGAACTCCAAATGCACCTGGAATATGCCAGACGGATTTCAGATGAGCTGGCTATGGAGGCTATAGCCGAAGAAGCCAGAATAGAGGAGGAGGAAGTGGAGAAAAAGAAAGAAGAGGAGAAGGAAAAGAAGCGAGGGATCCTGCCTGACTTCATACCGAGACCTGTGTGTGAGATCAAGCCTGAGGTGAGGACGCCTACACGAGCAGTACCAGCACGACAGCCAGCACCACAACCACTACCAGCACCACATCCTCTACTAGTACCACAGCCACTACCAGCACCACAACTTCATCATCTACGGGTGTGGTATAGGAGAAGGAGGGAAGCCTTTACTATCCCAGAGACGGAAGATTTGGATGCTGAAACCATTCAAGAGGCCTCTGCGCCCCCAATCACAAATGTGAATTGGGCAAATTATTGGAGCAGGAGATGTGTCTGTGGTGCCCGGACTGGGAGATGTCACCATTCGCCAGGTTCAATTGGAGTTCGAAGGAAAAACAGCCCTTCTCAGGGCTAACCAGATCTCTAGAAAAGAGACACTATTCAAGTTGCCAAATTTGTGTGACTGTAGAGTAGTGTGACTATAAACACTCACTCCTTTACTGATGTGTGTGTGTGTGTGTGTGTGTGTGTGTGTGTGTGTGTGTGTGTGTGTGTGTGTGTGTTTGAATGCATTCGCGTACGTGTGTGGATAGTAGATATGGTGTGTTTTATGCGTTCGCGTACTTTTGTGTGGATAGTAGATATGGTGTTTTTTCTTCTCTTCCCGTCTGTGTGGTTAGTAGATATGGTGTGTTTTTTCTTGTCTTCCCTTCTGTGTGGATAGTAGATATGGTGTGTTTGTGTGCGTTCGCGTACGTTTGTGTGGATAGTAGATATGGTGTATTTTCTTTTTTCTCTTCCCGTCTGTGTGGATAGTAGAGTGTGTGTTTTATGCGTTCGCGTACGTTTGTGTGGATATTAGATATGGTGTGTTTTTTCTTCTCTTCCCTTCTGCGTGGATAGTATATAATATATGAAGTGAGTGTAAGGAATGTTTTCCTTCACGTCCGTGCTTCACGTATATAATTCGGAACGGCCTTCAGTCTGGCTACCCAACGTTGACTAGTCAACACCTTTAAAAAATGAATTTGTTCAACGAATTGAAAGACAGTTGGTACTGGATGGTTGATGCAGTCTATGCGGTGGAAAGACTTGAAAAAGAATGGAGATATCCAGTTACGAAAGACTTTGTCACAAGTCAAGTCACCAGTCTCAAAGTAGCCAGGGATCTGGTGCAAGGCATAATAGAGGAGTAAGTAGAGAAATTAAGAGGCTTCATCCATCCTAAATATGTGAGAGTGGGGACATTGAAGGAGGCCCTTGATAATGTCATCCAAGTGAGGTGCTTTTTGCAAGACAGCCAATTTCATCGAGTGGTCTTTTGTCCAGTGGGGGTTAGAGAAATTAAAGAAAGCTGAAGACACAATAAGAAAGGTAATGGGAGAAGAGGTAAAGAAAATCAGAGACCTGGACAAAAGAGAGAAAGGAGAAGGAAAACAGAAAGAGAAAAGAAGAGTTTGAGAGACTGAACAACAACTGGATGAAAGTGCAAGAAAAATTTAGATGTATGGGACATCCTGACTGGATGCCAGAGAAGGAAAAGAAGAAGAAAGGAATCATAGAGAAAGTGAAAAGCTGGTGGAATAACTGGAGAAAATAGAAGAAGAAGAACACAAAGGCCCTATACAGGGCCACTTCATTGCCTCGAAAAGGTTTACTCTTTCTTGCCTAATATTTTTTTTAGTCTATTGTATAATTTTAAATATGATAGATTGATGTTTATCAATCTATGGTTGTGTTGTATATGTATATGTCTCTAATCATGTTTCTATGTCTATGTCTCTATTGTGTTTGTCCCTACCTAGGTTAGCCGCGCGTATTCAGGTCAGCCACTTGCAACATTGTTGCCACTACCATGACGTCACCTCACCTGTTCCATTTATATTGTCGCTATACAAACCCAATATTTTTTGTCGCTATAAATGCCCAACATTTTTGTCGCTATAAATCTTGTCGCTATACAAGCCCACGGGGTTTGTGACTGGGATATCCATCGTCGCTATAAATCTTGCCGCTATATAGGCCCACGACCTTTTTGACTGGGTTTTCCATTGTCGCTATATCGCCCCCTTCACTACTAATGTTACTTGAGCTATTAACTTCATTAAAGATAATAGTTTTATACGAGCAGCAATGCTTAAATGAAAGGTGCTTTCTTATCATGACTGTCAAATTAGCTGGTGTGACATGCAGCTATGAAAATGTTTCTCAATATAGCAGAGTCTTCTTTATATATTCAGCATCTGTTCTAATCAATAGGTGTCAAATTTGTTTTTTAAACAAAATTCTGGATTTTATTTTTTCTTAGTTATCATTAAACAGGTATTAAAAAAGAAACGTAATTACACTTTATTGAAAATTGTTATTATTCAACTACTTTTGATGTAAAATTCTACAGATGATGATCAACAAAAATTCGCCTTTTACATTCGGATCCAATTCTGACACGGTGGGAACGAGTGTGGTGACCCTGCAGTACAGTAAGCCTGGCAGTTCTGAGAAAGTTAAGGTGGAGAATACGACAACACCAATAACTATATACCTCAAAGGTAGGGTATAGATGGATAGTGCCAAATGATTTAAATACTTTTCGGTCATGGCAGTTTGCATTGTCCTTCATCTCTAAAACGGAGAAGGCGACGCCATATTTCCCAAACCAATGCGTAATGTAAGGCAGTAAATTATAAAATGATGCAAATACACGCAGTGCCAAACTAGTTGTAATACTCAAGTAATACTCCAAGGTGGAGTGCCAGACTGGTTGTAATACTCAAGTAATATTCAAAGGCGGAGTGCACAAAAGTTGTAATACACAAGTAATACGAAAGGCCGGGTTAAAGGTGGAGTGCCACACTGTTGTAATTCTCAAGGCCTGATTAAAACCGATCGCCAAACTAGTTATAATACTCAAGTAATACTCAAGGCCGGATTAAAGGCGGAGTGCCAAACTAGATGTAATACTCGAGTAATACTAAAAGGCGGAGTGCCAAACTCGTTGTAATACTCAAGTATTACTCAAAGCCAGATTGAAGGAGGAGTGCCAAACTAGATGTAATATTCAGGGCCCCTTTAAAGGCGGAGCAAATTGAACAGTTGTTCCAAGGCTCCGCACCGCACCGCGGTGAAATGCTAACATATTTTATTTTTAATTTTAAAAACAGTATCATTTCTTTTGGATGGCAGGCTCTCAAGAGCCTCTTGCCACCTTAATCGGGCCTTGGTAATACAAATAAAATATATTAGACTGTGTTTGTATGTCAGTTAGTAAATAAGAAAGTTAAAGTTAACGTGGATGAATAAATGTAAGAAAGGATAATTGTATCGTTGAGTGGATGATCAGAAAGATTAAAAAGCAAGCGGGCAATATGGAGAGTGTAGAGAAGGAGCAAAAGATGAAGGTGGTTGTGCGAAAGGAAGTTTAAAAAAAGGTAGGCTGGAATTTAATCACTTATCACTGAAAACAAAATTAATTGGATATTTGCCATGCGTGACAAGTGGTTCACTTAAATTTCACCCATCTAGGGCAACGTAACGTAAGCCTATTATTGACTATGTGTCAGGGCAAAATAACTTAAGCATATTATTACAAGCCAGCGGTATTTGCTTCAGTGAGTGGTGTCAAACTCTGGCGAGATTCCGCTAGAAGTCATACGTTTACCCCAAATATCCAAAGACTTCCATACAATTTCTGTTGTAAATTAGAAAGCCCAACGTGTCCATTCTATACATAACTTTTATTCTAATCAATGCAAGACCACAGATCTCACAACTTTCCAATTGTCTATCAACCGCACATCTGCATGGTTTCTCTTCATCAACTTTCCGTACCGTCAGCATTTTACGCCGTAAAACTATACAAGTATAAAACTATACAAACACAGGGAACTATTTCTACTACGCCACCTTAGGCCAGTCAAATCATGGTTTCGAGCCACATGTCGACTGTAAAATTGCATCACATTTGCCACCATGGCGACATAAACGGTATCTGCCGAGTCACTTCTTGTTTATTCCATTGTGTAATTACCAGTCTCCAACCATAAATACTGCACCTTCAGTCACACAACCAATGTACACCACCAGATTTTAATAGGGACTATGGAACGACAGGGACACTCATGAGGCTCTGACCTTAATTCATCAAACAGTAAACCATGGCATCATGGAAACTCACTAACACTTCACTCCGTGACGTTTGCTCCTAATAATTGGCTAATTATTTCGGGCTAACGAATATTTCCACTGGACCGAGTTCCAATAATCAAACAAATAATCACAAAAATCTAAGAATTCCTTAAAACGGGGCGCTATAACCAAATGCGCATACTCTAAATCTATTACAATATTATTGACTATGTGTCAGGGCAACGTAACGTAAGCATATTATTGACTATGTGTCAGGGCAACGTAACGTAAGCATATTATTGACTATGTGTAAGGGCAACGTAACTTAATCATATTATTGACTATGTGTCAGGGCAACGTAACTTAATCATATTATTGACTATGTGTCAGGGCAACGTAACTTAATCATATTATTGACTATGTGTAAGGGCAACGTAACTTAATCATATTATTGAGTATGTACTAAAGCATATTATTGACTGTGTCAGGGCAACATAACGTAAGCATATTATTGAACATGTGTCATGGCAATGTAACTTATGCATATTATTGACTATGTGTCAGGGCAACATAACTCAAGCTCATTAAGGAATATAAGTTAGTGAAACCTAATTCTAGGTTAGGGTTCATAATTAAGGAACAGTCTATTTTGCTCCACTCAAAATTGCATATATACATATATACATATTCAGCGTTTATTGTATACTTTTCTTTTCTTATATATTATTTTGTTTTTCCTTTTCCTAAAAACAGGAAATGGAGCTAATAATGCCGAAGCAGGACTGTACACGCTGATGGTCAAACGAGGCGACGTTGCAGGATCGTTGAATTACCACACACTGAATATCACTAACAACGATACGTCATTGCATGTTATTATACGCCCTGAAAATAACAATGAAAAGCTTGAAGTTTTCATTAAATATGAAGACTATCCTAACGACACGTATTACGACTATATGGCTGTCATACCACATCCATTAGAAACATTTCCAGACGCTAAAACGGAAACTCAAAGAGATTTGCTACGTCACACGTTTTTCCCGCCACAGAATGTTACAGCCGTGAGTGGTGTGTACAAAATAGGCATTAGCATAAAAGGTATGGCTTAGATCAATTTGAATTATCGCTATTATGATGTGGTGTTTTTGTTCTTGTTGTTTTTATGAAAAATTTAAAGGGTAGGATACTACTAAAGAGATTCACTAAACTGATGCTACTAATACTACTACTACTGCTACATATTATGTAGAGAGGATTACATATTGTTATTCACTAATCTTGCATACGGTCCTCTAAAAGTATACCTATCAAGACTGTCAAATAAGAATAGGTTAAATAACATTATATCTGAATAGTGCTAAATACAAGGACATATTTAGATATACTAGAATAAAGAGAGGCGCGGCAGTGGCGTAGCGAGGGTACTTAGCGCCCGGGGACAAAACATAAACTTGGCTCCCCCATACTTAGCGCCCGGGAACAAAATATAAACTTAGCGCCCCCTTTGAGTGCATCTGAGATAACGAATAGTTGTATTTTCCTCATTATGGCGCCCCTGGCACATGGCGCCCGGGGACAACTGTCCCCCCCCCCTCCGCCCTCCCCAAGCTACGCCACTGAGGCGAGGGATATGTCAACACTACACTGGAGAAAAGAACCTCCATGTTTACTGTTTATAGTAAACTGATATGGAGAAAGTAATAGTTAAACAGCGATTTCAAATCATCGTGTACTTTATTAAGACCAACAAGTTTACATTTCATATATTAAATTTTGAGCAGAAAGTACGAACATAACTGGTGTAATCTTCTACAGGAGTTTGTTTCAAGTTAGCACTCCGTCCTAAACGGAACGAAATACTACATTTATTTATGTTTCTAATTGTCAACAATTATATTTATTTATCTATTTATTTATTTAATTATTTATTTATCAAGAGGGCCAGGTAGACTTTGGCAGACCAGTGACGTATTTTAACTACACGTTCCAGATGTATACGGCAGGATGTAGGTTTTGGAACGCGCAAGAAGAGACCTGGGATGCAAGTGGATGTCTGGTAAGTTGAAGGGAACGTTTATTTTCGATTGTCCCACCCACTCCAATTTCAAGGATCAGTAGTAATTTGCGTGAGCTGATTCTGTTGCAGTGTTGAACTATGCAAGACACACCGTGTTTCGAAACATCCGACTGCGTATATATTTTCCAATCTGCGCAACACTGAGACAATCGTAAAAATCGATCTGTTTGAAATGCGAGAGGGTCGTAAAGAAAGAATATGCTTGTGTGACAGAGATGGTGATGAATTATTCTGCTTGTACTTCTATGTTTTCGCCAATTTCATCAAACTTTAATATAATATTTCAGGTTGGTCCGCTGACTACTTACAATAAGACACAATGCTTGTGTACCCATCTGACATCATTTGGAGGCGATTCAACTGTACCACCAAACAAGATAGACTTCAAGAACGTGTGGGCCAAATTCAAAAATCTTAACGAGAACGCGGCTGTGTTTTCAACCGTTGTAGCAGTACTTGGCCTGTACATCATTATTATCATATGGGCAAGACACAAAGACAAAGAGGACCTAATTAAGGTAAGAATTTTAAAGGCCGAGATCCAAAACCGGTAGGTATCTAGTTAGGTAACGTAGCTATTCTACATATGAATTATGATTGGTCGAGTAATGGAATGTACTAACCCAACTCTGTCACACAAAGTGGTCAGTCTCGTTGTCCCACCCCGAACCAATGAGCATTGATATCTGGCTACTTAAGTGTTAACCATCACTTGTCACGTTTTAAAAAAATGTTCTTGAATTTAGCTTTATTTTGTGGACGCTAGATATTGCACGAATGGCTGGAAACAATGGCTATATGGGCTGGAATGCTTTGATTAGAAGGGGAGGTCCACATGACTTGGCGCACGAGATGATCGTAGAGGCAACATGCCCAGCGCAGAAACACTAGAGAGTTATCACAAGTTCGCACAAATGTGTATTTTTTTATACTTCTGCTAGAAGCATTGCTTTTAAACAATTTATGACTTTTAGTATTGATGACAACTTTGAGTCAATATTTATTTGTTTGCAAGAATAACACAATGTTGGAGAAAATATTCCTGTTGTTGAGCGTGAAGTCCGTGCAGCCAGTGAAATGGCGCACATTAAATCGGACAGAATTACAACACGTGCCTACAAGTTTACTGACCTTCAACCTCACTAGAAATATGACTGGGTAATTTTTGTGGGGAAAACCCAATATCATAAATCAGGACTGTTTGGTGGTGATGCATGCTTTCCTTTCCTGATATGCTTAATTTTGACCTCGAAGTTAAATACCTAGACAGGGCTCACCGTTATAGGAGAAAACTGCTGTGTAATGGACGAAGCTCTAAGACTCGATCTCGATCGGCCATTCCTAACTGCTCTTCGTGTTAAAATCATCTTTTTCGGCATCGAAACTGAAATCTAGTCAGCTCGGTACTAGTCGCAATTACTCGAGTGAAATTGTGAAAGCCCGGAAATCTCTATTTTCCGACAAGAAAACTTCGAAAATAAAGTAGCCCAAATCACAGAACAATATACAATTCCTGTCCAAGTTACTAGTAGCTGGAGAAACCTTGAAACCCATGTACCCCGAGTAATAAAGAATTATCCGACATAGCAGATTCAAGCGCCTTATACTCGTGCTTACGAGGATTATTTGAAAAGTTCTGAATATTTCGTCTTAACTTTCTATAAAATGATCTGAAACTGCACATGTAGCACTCTGGACAGCTGCAGCTATATACGAATGAGCAAACATAGGTAAAAAACAGTGATGTAGAAAATGGCGGTGGGGAAGAACAATGCTGCTTTTGAGCACCATGTGAACTTTGTACATTTAGAGTACTCTCCGACTGATCTCATGGCCGACATGGATACAATGTAGGGACGTAATTCCGTGCTATATCCTACAATGTTATGTGGTTTTATTGTTGTAAAGATGGGCGCGAATCCATGGAAGATGGCCCATATTTCGGAGCACAATTGTCAGCCATTGATGAGTGGGATGTGGCTGCTGTGAAGAGGGCAATTGACAAAGATGCTCAACAGATACAGTGGAATATATTTCTATTATCATGGGTATTATTTCGTCAGCGGTTGATTGATTTCATTATTACGGGCATTAATACGTCAGCAGTTGATTGTTTCTATTGATTGATTCTGTTATCGCGGGCATCTGTTATCACGGGCATCAATTCATCAGTAGTTGATTGATTTTATTATTGCGGGCATTAATACGTCAGCTGTTGATTGATTCTGTTATCACGGGCATTAATACGTCAGCAGTTGATTGATTATATTGATTGATTCTGTTATCACGGGCATCTGTTAGCACGTGCATTAATACGTCAGCAGTTGATTGATTCTATTATCAAGGGCATTAATTATCCAGCTGTTGATTGATATATTGAAGAATCATTTGAAGCTCAGAAAGGTTTGTGCAAGATAGGTCCAACATTTGTTAACGAATGATTGTAAAAGAGACTCAGGTTGAAATCTCCAAGTAGCTGGTAGCCAAATATGAAAATATTGACCAGTGTCATGCAATTACCTTTCGATGCACAAGACCCTGTCATCCAGATACTTGTGACGGACTCAGCTAGTGTCAATGGACATTTATGTGCCTCCAATGTATTGCCAAAAGTTGTGGAACACTACTGAACCATTCGTCCACGCATTGATATCCGAAGCATCTAACTTCTCCTTGACAACACATCATCGACGCATAAATCAGACCTCATGACATACTTCCTGTACAGCTACCACACTTTGCCACTCCTCCTTGCAGCTCCGATTTACCTCTGAGAGACTTTGGCTGAATCCTGTTATCAAAAGATTCGCTGAGGAGCAGATGGTCTGGAAATGCAATGTTCCAGTGGATGAGCAATACAGTCCAAAAGGAAATACAAAATGTCATTTAGATGTTTCATAATCAGACTGAAAAAGTGTGTAGAGGTGCACGGAGACGACTTGGAGAGAAGGAATGCACTGATATACTGCCCACTAATAACTAACCTTTTGTAAAGCGCAATATTCAAAACTGTTAAATACCGCTCGTACATTATATGATGCCAGTGTGTTTTTAAATTACTTTTGCATTCCCCACTACAGTTATTCTTGTACACTATTGTTAAGGAAAGAGCAAACGTCAAACAATTTTGTAAAATTCAACAAATAATTTTTTTTTTTTATAATACAAAGTGAAAATTTAAAAACCAACTTGCAGTATTGTGAATTAAATCACAAATAATCCTAAAAGTTCTATCATAAGACCAAATGTATTAAGTTTTAATTGAATTCCAGTGATATTTCAAATAAGTTTCAATATTAAATGTGTTGATGTGCCTGTAGTCTTTAATGTGCAAATATGCCAATGTTCTGGATTGTGGCGATGTATTAAGAGTATTTTGATGTGTTACAATAATATATTGATGTGTCACAATAATATAATCCAAAAATATTCTTGTGTGAATTAACTGTAATTCAAAATTAATATTTCATTCCAAGAATATTATTGATGAGCACTTAATATTTCCAGTGAATAATAATTTGAATAAATAAATCCACCCCAATTACAAAGAGAACACCACAAAAATAAGACCGATTCTGCTTCAAGATGTTAAGGCAAGAATGAATAAAGTTTAGGTAAAACAAAATTATATAGCCCTCTATTTGATCTAAGTCGCAATTACCATTTTCAGAAAATACCCTGTCACTTAATGGAATTTTCCATTTGAAAACAATCTGAGGTCAGAATCAAGACTTATCTTTTAACTTAAATTCAGGTAAACATGTTTACATTAACAATGATCTGAATATTTAATCCACACTCAGAGAAATATTAGCTATGTGTTATATTGTTTACAAACTTAATGTCCCTGGTGTTACGTGTAGGCTCGTAAAAAAGTAACAAAAGAAGAGTGAAGCCAACAAGCTTTGTAAGTTTTAAAAAAATAATTTATTTCCCTAGAAAACAAGATAAAATATGAAATAGGACTTACGGTTTGTGAACATAATCCAAAATTTAATCCTAGAATTGAAAAATATAAGTCCTATCACTAAACAGTTCTAATTGAATCCAGGTTCGAATCTCGATGAAGTTCCAATATGGAAGGCGATGATGTCAGATGAGGTCGTTGTACAGAAAGCAACAGTTCCTCATTGAATCATAATTTTAAATTTTCCCGTTTAGAATTCCAGAATAAATTCCACTAAATGTCTTTGTCCCAGAACTTGTGTAGTTTTCTAGAGAATAAATTATTAAATTCCAAAAAATAGATGAGCTTCAGAACAAACTGGCATCAACAATAGAAACACCTTGAGCTCTGAGGTGTAGGAATACGACTGAATAGATCTACTAGCAATTGGCTGTTTTAAGCCGCGATTTTAGATCACATGGTGACTCACGTGACGGGCTACGTGATCACCAATTTGAACAGCTCAGTAAAAAATGCCAATTATCACGTAGGCTAGAATAGCCCTATCTAAGAATCAGATTCCCACGCTGGAAATGAATTTAAAAATAAAACTGTTTACAACAGAGCTAACACGTAGGCTGAACATGACCTTGGTAATAGCCAATCGTTTTCACTCGATGTTTACAAAAACTATGAACCATGGTGAGCTAAAAATAGTGCTTAAGTCATACTTTTGCGTTCTAATCAAGTCAACGGAAGACTGAATGTTTTCAAAAATATCAAATCCCGTGAAAATAATCATTGCAATAAAATATAATGAAACAAAAATAAAAGCAGTTTAATTACGTATTCATAACACTGGTCAGGTATACAGTGGACTTGATTTTGGACTTTGTCAAGTATTAAATATAAATGTATATAACATAATATCATTAAGAAAAACCACCAAATAATACAAATTAAATACACATAACGCTATATTGCCAGTGCGTTTTTATAATTGCTTTTGTTTACTCCACGGTCGTTATTCTTGTATGCTATATAGCCAGTGTGTGTTGTAATTACGTTTGTATACTACGCGACCGTGATTCTTGTACGCAAGAAATATCTGTTTGAAACCTGATTATGTATGGGTAGAGTTGTTTGCCTTTTTCAAATATGTATCATAGCAAAGTATTAAGAATTTTGCCACAAATATTCTCCTGTTCATTTCCAATTAATATATTCGGACCATTTCTTGTATTGCTTATATTCGGACCAACATTTCAACAATGCCATTTCAACCTGAAATTCACTGTTTTAATTGTAATGTCAGATGTAATTTAAATAGGCAGTTATGGTACGCACCTGCGTGTGGCCTGACATATTTGTTATAAGATAAATCTGTTCTTTAGTTTTGTTCAGTCTCTGCGTTAGGTATTTTAAAATGTCTAGCATCCAAGCAGATCATAAAAAGGATAATGGCATGCATCTTTCCAGACGAAGAGTCAACACGTTAACTCATTGAGCATAACCGATTGAAGTTCTGAGGTTATCGGAATTTGCAATACATGATTCTTCTAACTTACCGATGTGGACTCAAAATTGAGAATTTGGATTCAATCCTGACAAGGAACAGCTAAATTATTCAGACTAAATGCAATGGGTAACACGCTCTATGCTAAATTCAGACTAAATGCAATGGGTAACACGCTATGTTATAAAGCGGTGCTTTTCCTTACCGGTGAGTGCTCTAAGGGCCATCCCTAAATTCAGACAAAATGCAATGGGTAACACGCTCTCTGTTATAAAGCGGTGCTTTTCCTTACCGGTGAGTGCTCTAGGGGCCATCCCTAAATTCAGACTAAATGCAATGGGTAACACGCTCTCTGTTATAAAGCGGTGCTTTTCCTTACCGGTGAGTGCTCTAAGGGCCATCCCTAAAAGATAAAAGGTCCACAACCAGTGATGAGGGATTTTACCTATTACCATCAAAACACAAGAAAAATGAAACAAAAATGATAGTAGGCAGCGAATTTATTAAATTTGATTATTGTGTCAATGGAATGTGGTTGAGTCACAACGCACCTCTTAATTTGGCCGATTCTCACCATACAAGCAAAGTTTTCTTGCACGTGACTAATATTTACTAGTATCTTTTGATTGGTCATTTTATATTAGCGATCACAATGACCTCCACAGATTGGTCATTACATACTGGTAATCACAAAGACTAATATAGATTGGTCATTGTATATAAGCAACACTATGACCAGTATAGATTGGTTATTAAATATATGCATTCACAAAGAAAACCGTAGATTGGTTATTGTATATTAGCAATCACAATGACCACCATAAATTGGTCATTATATATTAGCATTCACAAAGACCACAGAAGATTGTTCATTATATATTAGCAATCATAATGGCCGTCATAGAGTGGTCATTGTATATTAGCTATCGCAATGACCACTATAGCTATGGTCATTGTATATTAGCTATCGCAATGACCAATATAGCTATGTCATCATATATTAGCATTCACAATTATTACCATCGACTGGTCATGGTCCATCAGCGATCGCATTGACCACCATAGATTGTAATCTAATCTGAATTGTGAACTAACAGTATTTCAGTTGTAATATATCAGTCACATTATACCGATAAATACAGTTGTAATATATTGGTCACAATATGTCCATAAATACGGTTGTAATATATTAGTCAGATTATGTCCATAAACACGGTTGTAGATTATGGACGTTTCTAAAAATAACGTTATTTAGAAGAGTTATTTAAAGGCGTTATTTAGAAGAGTTATTTATAGGCGTTATTTAGAAGAGTTATTTATAGGCGTTATTTAGAAAGAATGTTTAGATAAGTTATTTATAAACGTTATTTAGGAGAGTTATTTAGATAAATTTGAACTGAAGAAAGGCATATTTGGGGTTCCTTTATTCGAAACTCTTCAAAAAGAAAACGATACAATGGGGTGTTTACTTAGATATCTTGTAAAACGTCTATGAGCAATATGTAAGTGGGCTAGGTTAGATTATTTTGTCGTATTTACTCCATTTCAAAATGATTGTGATTCTTTGCAAGGTTATCGGGTCGAAAACTAGTTGTAATTTTTGTCCTGGCACAATGACCGGTACAGTTTATCTGCAATTTAATAAATCAAAAGATTCGTTTTTTTATGTTAAATACGTGTTCTCAACTTGAAGTGGGGTGCCAGCCTTTTGGAAGACAATCTGCCCACGGACAACTACCATTACCAGGTCACTGTGCAGACAGGTGTACGAAAGAATGGGGGCACCGAGTCCAATATTAGCTTCATCATCTCTGGAGAGCAGATGGATACTGGGGTCAGGAGACTATTTGATGGAAAGAGAAAGGTATTATTTAATTAATTAGATTTGATTAAAAGATTGCCAAATTTTGCTCTAAAAACTAATTATTTTTCATATTTTTTTTCTCCACAAAAATCTTTTCCTCAAGAGATTTTTTTTGCAAGAAAAGCTCATATGTTTATTAATTCTTAAATGACGGGGCAAATATTTTCAACCCTTCATTTTCGTAATATTCTAATACTATGCCAACAAAATATTTTTTAAAAATGCTTGAAGATAAATATTGTGCTTCTCAAGCTATGTGTAATTGCTCGTAGTAATTTCTGTTTTCAAGCGGCAGAATCATTGACCATCCTGTAACAGATCTCTTGGGAAGTAAATGTGGGATCTTGAGTTTCATTTTAGAAACGTTTGGATGCAATGTATCTTCATGGAACTGTCTTAAATGTATTTTTTTTAAATTGTTGACTTTTTTTTTTTTTTAGAGATTTGAGACCGGTTCCATCATGAACTTTATTATGAGCACAGAACGCTGTCTCGGGCCGCTAAGTTTCCTTAGGATATGGCACGATAACACGGGCAATGGAAACTTACGCTCATGGTATCTGGATCAGATACAAGTCACAGATTTACAGACTGGAGAGAGGTACAGTAGCATGTCATTTACATAGCATTGGCATTCTTTCCAGGACTTTTGGGATTATAATCGGTGGATAGAATCAACAGAATAGAGGCAATCCGAAATGGACGCGGTACACATTGCTATAATCAATCTTTAAGTTATTGAGTTAATTTTTTAATTAACTCGCACACCCTTTACGGTCATCAGTTTGATTCTATTTCTTATTTAACCCGAGAAAACAATGTAGTAGATAACAAAGAATTCATGGAGATTTCATCTGCAAATCTGCAAGTGTGTCTAAAAGAGCAAACATTAAAAACTGAAAACAAATTGTATATTTTTATTTATCGAGCCGAATTCATCCATACTAAGACAAATCAATTAAAAACTCAGCTGAATTAGATACAAACATTTTTGTCTTTCTTGTGTGTTCGAGTGAGAATATATACTAAAAAATTATTTAGTGCAGGGAAATATTAGGATTGTTTTCAGCAACATTTTTCATGTTGAGGCTACATTGTCGATAGTGTGGCAGTAATGCACGCGCTTTGCACCGCTGCGGTCCTGTGTTCAATTTCCTATTCCGGCATGCGTATGTATTCTTCTGTTCATGGTATATGGATTGCTTCAGTTCTCTAGTTTTCTCCACTTCAATTGCAAGTGTTAAGAGCAGGTTTTATCAGTTATCTTAACCTGTGATGTAGTTCAAGTAAACTAATGCATATAACTTCTAATATGCTACACACGAATGCAAGCAACATTGATCGGCCTTAATATAGGACTAATACAAATAACATTGATCGGCCTTAATATAGAACTGTTACAAACAACATCGATAAGCCTTAATATAGAACTAATACAAATAACTTTGATCGGCCTTAATATAGGACTAATACAAGCAGCATTGATCGGCCTTAATATAGGACTATTACAAACAACATCGATAAGCCTTAATATAGGACTAATACAAACAACATTGATCGGCCTTAATATAGGACTATTACAAACAACATCGATAAGCCTTAATATAGGACTATTACAAACAACATTGATCGGCCTTAATATAGGACTATTACAAACAACATTGATCGGCCTCAATATAGGACTATTACAGACAACATTGATCGGCCTTAATATAGGACTAATACAAACAACATTGATCGGCCTTAATATAGGACTAATACAAAGTGAACATTTAAAAGGAACCTACATATATTGATCACATTCTATACATATATTCATTCGGAACACACTATACGTTTGGACGTGGGATAGAACGGTTAGGATTATTCGGGATTAAATTCTCAATACTGTAAGTTCCTTTTAGATTTTCACATTGTATTATAGGTAATTAAATTATTTCTCGAATTTTACTAAACTGTAGGGGCCCCGAGTGGCCGAGTGGTC
Organism: Megalonaias nervosa; assembly: GCA_016617855.1. Lineage (NCBI taxonomy): Eukaryota > Metazoa > Mollusca > Bivalvia > Unionida > Unionidae > Megalonaias > Megalonaias nervosa. The sequence continues at coordinate 70,266 of JAECUM010009020.1, forward strand.
TAAAGCGCTCACAGTTACGGATCACTGCCATCTCACCTCTGTCTGCGTGGGTTCGAGTCTCGGGCTCGGCCAATGTGGTTATGTGAGAAAGCTTGCCGGTAGCTTCTCGTGGGTCGGTGGTTCTTTCCGGGTTCTCCCGGGTTCTTCCTCCACCATTAATACTGGCCGCCATGTATAGCCTATCTTGTGCTGAAAAATGGCGTTAAACCCTATAACAATAACAACAACAACTAAACTGTATGGTTTTGCTTTATCTATATAATTGATATGAAAACCTCAGTATAAGGTACCTTTTTATTCAAATTCATCCAGACGGAATCCAACAAAGTAAAAGAGATTTTAAATAGGAAAACATTATATATTCAATTAACACATACAAATGACTTATTTTAATACAGAATGATGCCACAAAACCATTCCGAACTAGTCTCATCAATCATCAAGAAGAATAGATGTTATTTATTTTTGGCAATTTTAGATACTTTTTCATTGCTGATCGCTGGCTGGCAGTGGAAGAAGATGACGGTATGGTTGACAGAATAGTCCCTGTGGCAGGCATCGAAGATCTCGTCGCATTTAAACAGCTCTTCTCGTCGTCCGTCCGCAAAAAGTTGACCAACGATCACCTGTGGTTCTCCGTATTCTCTCGCCCAACACGTAGCTCGTTCACTAGGGTGCAACGCATCTCCTGTTGCGTTTCTCTGTTGTACCTGACAATGATAACCAACGCCATGTTCTTCAAAAGTGATGATAACATTAAGAACGTGCAGGCCATAAAGTTTGGTCCATTCTCCTTCACGATTCAACAAGTAAGTACTAATTCTAGATACAATACTAATTTTAATCCATACGTTGATGGTGTTGGGGGATGTTGTTTCAACGGTGTTTGCCGCTATTGATGATGATATTGTCAGCGACAATGACGTTGATTGTGATAATAATGAGGACAATTAGTTGTATAAAAAAAGTATATATGAAGATAATAGTTGAACCTTTACTTTACTTTCCCATCATTTAAAAAAGCACGATACGAGTTAAATATAATTTCTTTAAAATCTTACCACACATTCTTTATCGAACATTGGAACAATATCAGTGAGTATCCTCCGCCTCGTTGTATAAATTTTTCATTAAAACTCAGCAAGCTTCGTTTGCTTTTAATGAAACATTTATACATCTCGTGGTATATCATTGATACAGCGTACATACTGTACATATATTTTATTTATATCACATACAAATACATATATTTGCCATTTGAACGGAGTTCAGATTTACTACAAGCAGCTGTGTATTGACCTAGTGAATGAACTCCTCATATCCCCGAGTGGGTCCGCTACAAAATGTAGTTCTATGCATTTAGTGGCTATTTACAATCACCTCTGCATATTGATAAGTTGATTGTTTTCTTTTCTTGGTTTCTGTTTTTCTCCACATTGATTATATCAATATAATACACACTTATGATTTAAACATGAAAGATGGTTTTAATGATAAAAGCAGAGCACTAGCAACACTTGGAAGGCTACGTCATTCACATGAACGCCATTCACATACCGGCGGATGGAAATTAATGTGGAATAGAAACTAAGCCAACTGACAAACCAACAAGAGGTAATTAAAATATTTTAATATATTTACAGTTGATCTAAGTCACTATTCTGCTTTAGCAACAGTACAACTGACCCTAAACCCCCCCCCTCTCTCGTCGGTTTGACTTTGAAACTCTGTCTCTGTCTGTCTCTCTCTTTGGTTGGTTTGACTTTAAAACTCTCTCTCTCTCTCTCTCTCTCTCTCTCTCTCTCTCTCTCTCTCTCTCTCTCTCTCTCTCTCATCCTTTGGTCAGTTTGACTTAACTTTTACCATCATTCATAAGTCTAGAGATATCATGTGATAACACAAACGCAAATCCTCCACGTTCGACATTTCATAGATTAAAATCCCGTATCTTGCTACGATGAGAGAGAGAGAGAGAGAGAGAGAGAGAGAGGCCTTTGGAAATTTTCATATTTAAATAATAATCGATTATTTAGAACATTATAGTATGTTTAAAAAAAAGAAAATACAAAACAACATTAAATACATCACAGTATGTGTACCAAGTAACCGAGGAATTTACTGGTTTGCAACTTTGTATCATTGATAAACACTGTAGATAAATCCCAAGGAAAGTGCACACGTATCGTTACGACGAATCATATTCTTGTAGGTTACTTGGTGTAATTTCCGTTTCAAGGTTTTAATCCAGCCCAAATTCCTTTTCTCTCTCACTCCACATTTCTGCGCAGTTTGTCCGTTATGCATGAGAGGGGAGGGGAGAACAGAAAGCAGAAAGAATTGTGATGAAAATGTGTACCATATTAATTCATCGTTATTTTCATACGTCGCTAGTGACTAATGTGTGGATTGATCACTGATCTAGAATCAACTGCAGACGCTCGCGAGAATGTTTATATACTCGTATTATTTCGCCATGGGAGAATCACAATTTGATATACCAATAGTACTGGTATGGCAAATTGCTTTATACCAACACTTTAAATGCATGCTATTTTTTAATGTGTGTGTGTATATATATATATATATATATAT